>VDFB02083822.1:0-46687 GCA_007258455.2 Sequoia sempervirens
AGTTGGAAAATAGAAAGGTCTTCTCAATGATGCTTCAAGTCACCTCAAAACATAAAATTCATATGGTCATAATAAAGATGAAATATTGAATAAAGTAAGATTATGAAAGAGATTATTCCCTAAAATTTAATAATAAATGTGCAAGATAAAAGTATTATCTTATGTGAAATGAAGTTGGAAATATTTTCACCAATGGCAGGGTAATTATTTTACCTAGAATATTTTAAATGATTGAAAGTAAATTTTCACAGAGAAAACTAAAGGAAAAAAGCTTTGGAGTGGGTGATTATTTTTATGGTGAAGATATACAAGTTAAATATAGGGAAAAATACCTTCACAAGGATGGAGAATATTTTTTTCAAAGAAGTTACAAGAGAAGGTAATGGGTAATTATTTTACCCGAAGGATTAATCTACTAAACTTGGTGAAATATTCTAACCAAGCTAGATATAAGTGAGAGATTTTCTAGCGAAAGGATTAATGATGATTATTAAAAGCATTATAATTATTATTATTCATAAAAGAACACAAAGATGAAGATTAAAATATTTAATTTTCCAAGGGAAATTAATTAAATATTTTTGTCAAAAGAAGAAGAATACTGAAGCGTTGCAACGAACGGATATGAAAGGTTGTAACCCTAAAATAGCAATGCATATATACAAAGTGAAATTGTATCAAAAAGAAGATTAGATTTAGGAGAGATAAGTAGTAGGTTAGATGGTTGGTAGTTTGAACAGTTTATGAAACAAAACATCATGATATCTATTGTAAAATCTTTTAAAATTATATAGTGGAGAAAAATATATTTATCTAGTGATCCAATTATGGTGTCAATTTTTTGTTGAATTTATTGAAAAAATTATGTAGTTGTCTCCAAGGTTGTCATTTCTTGATTATTTAAATTTAAATTACCAGGCATATGCTTCTATTTATCAAAGCACACTTGTTGTTGTTGTTTGGTTCTATTAACTGGTTCCTGGAAGAAAGGATTAAATCCTTTTAATTAGTCACAGTAATTTGGAAAAGGAAATTTGGATCAATAAGAAGAACTTGATAATTACATCCTTGCACATTTATGCCAAGCATAAACTCATAAAAGTGCCAAACAATTTGAATTGTATCTAGAAATAGGACACACATATCATTTACCTATTGACTCTATTAGCCGAACAAGAGTAGGCACTGCTCACAAAGATTCCACTTTAGAATTTCATAAAATCTTATTCAAACATCCACATTTCAAATTCAATACTAGGAGTAGGAGTAGTCAACAAGCTTTCATCTATTAACTTTGTGCCATTGTAATAGATCCATCAAATCAATCAAGGCATACAACTTTAAGTATACCCACCTAGGTCTAGCAACACCTGAAGAGAATAAGGTTCAAACCATTTGGCCTTTTCTATTACCCTAAAATGTACCAAGATTTTGGAAACCTCTTGAGGAGAGATAACATGCCCTTGCTTCTTTGTTCCGTTATCTTCTGTTGCATATTCCCCCTTCAACAATTTTGGGGCATATGACTGTTGTTGCATGGGAAGAACCATACATTTTCATCTTTTGCCATTTTTTTCTAGCCTAGAATTAACTCTTTACTCAAGATGTTTTTGACCATCTGTAGTGGCATGTTGATTGGAAATATCTAATTTGTATATGTCATTTGTCGACCTCCTCCTCTAAAGGATCCTTGGAATGTATTTTGTTGATACGACATCTTTCCTCTACCATAGGCTTTTGTGGTTTTACTTTAGAGGTGTTGCTTGCTATCATTTGATAATAACCAACTCATTAGAAAAATTCCACATGAGACTCTTCATGTTGCTGATGTCTGCTGCAATAGAGGAAGAGCCCAACATGCTTGTGTGGGTAGCAAGGTACATGTACATAAACTGTGGCATAGCCAATGTCATTCATGTAACAAAAATGCTTGGAATAGCTTCTTCCTCAGGACCACTAGATATTTTTGTTAATATAGGCATCGGCGGTCATGGGGGAAGCTTCCTAACATTGATTAGACTATTTTTTGCGTGCACAACCAACTCGTTTGCATCGGGTAACATATCCCCTCCCATGGAGGTTATCATTACTACAACGTCTGAATTGAAATCCTTCAAGTAGAACATAAACACCATCAGGGATGGGGGTCGAGTAGTTACAGGGAACCTTTTCTAGGTTCTGTGGAACCTAGTGTTGAAACCACTCATGGCCTCTTGCAAAGCTCTCTTGATGGTGATTGGTTTATGTAGCAATGAAGAATGATCTACTTTCTCTAAGAAGCATTTAAAAAACCTTTCTCCAAGCTAATCCCAGAAGATGGTATAACTTGAGGAAAAAGATCAATACCAATCTTGGACCTTTCCTTTGAAAGAGGCAACTAATAGCCTCAAAGTGATTTTTCCCTCTGTTATGTTGTGTACCCTACATATCTTTGGTATATCTTCAAGGTGTTCGAAGGGGGTTTTCAAATCTTCTCCAAAGAATTTTGGGATAGCCTTGAGTGTGCTAGTGGGTATGGCATGCCATACGTCTAGTGGAATAGGTGGTTCTACATAGTGTACTACCACTATCCCAGGTTACAAATTTTCTAGGAGTAGGGGTAGCTACGTGAGCCATATTAAAAAAAAAATTCTATGAAACAGGTATATAGGTATTCTGATTTGGAAGGCTGAGCCTCTGGGTGGAGTAGATAAGGCTCTAGATATTGGGTTCTTACTTCTCACTCGATTGCTCCTTATAGGTGATATAGACCCTATAAGTCTTCTTCTCCTAGGTACCAAGGCAAGTAACTCCAAGAGTATTGGAAATGGCCTCTTGAAGATGCTCTTGTTTGGACTTTGGGCATGAAACTTCCAATTTATTTCCTTAGCCTGATTTAAGAAATATTTCTAACTTCTAATCATGTGTTTGGAGAACTTTGTGTCCCACCAGGTGTGCCAAAAAAAGAACTATTCATCATCAAAGCTTGCTCCTCTTCGATGGGCTTATGGAAAATTTAGTGAGTGGGGGACTGATTTGTGCCTCACTGAATACCTCCAAGATTTTTATAAAAATTCAGATCTTCTCTAGGTTTTTGAGAAAAGGGTAGAAGGAAATGTAAACATAAAACATAAAAAATGGAAATGTGCTAAAGCTTTTACAACATTTCAAACCCAATCTTTCCTATGAGTGATATAATTAGACACATAATGCCACAACCCTTCATTGTTGGGAAGAGAATGAACAACAAGTATAGTGTAGACTTTCAAATCTCCCCATAGGCAGTGTTCATTAAGGTCTAATAAAATATAAAGATTTCCAAGGTTACCAGAAAAACCTTTAGAAATTGCATAAACTCTCTTTGAATACAACACAATATAACAAAACAACAACCCTTCAGGAAAATAGGGAAGTCCTCATACATAATCCAATTTTCATAAGTTATTATTCTACCATATAAGCCTACAACACAAAAATTAACAACTTAAACTACTTGAATTCAGCTTGCTTAACATAGTGTTTTATTCATAATGAAAGCATAAAGAAGGAAAACTTGACAAAGGCCATACATGCATAGTCTCAAAGATTTCTTCCAAATAATTTGTGCTTAAATATCAAATGAACTTTAAAATAGAGGTTGGATGCCAATTCGATAATAGTTTGAGCATGAATGATATAACATGTCAGAGAATAGTAGTTTTGTAACTCTACTTCTAAAAATAGTTCTTACAACCTAAGAAAACTAAAGAAACTTTTCCTCAGTAGAGGAAACTGAAACTTGGAACCAACCCTTTCCTTTTATCATTTCCTCTCATTTATAGGTGTAGAAAGAAGAAAACGCCACCACAACACAAAAGTAATAATAGTCAGGTGTTCATATTTGATAGGACACAATTTGATCAGATATCTTTAGTTAGGTCACAACAATCTTTTCTCATCAATTCTCAACTGCCGCATTAATGCTCTTTAGATATTTAGCAAAGATAGCTATCTAAAAAATGATCAAATCTTAGAAAATAGCCTGGAAAAAATCCAGTTGACCAATCACATAACCCAATAGCACTGACACAAAGCTTCCATTTTGAAAACCAAAAATTTATAGCAAGCTCTGACAAACTCCCAAAAAATATTGCTTTATAAAAGTGCAAACTACTCACAGTAAAGAGATGACATGTCAAAAATGTGGAAACTCTCAAACTCATGAATATAGCTCCTTGAGAAAATCCTCGATGAGTTGACACATGTCCAAAATCTCTCTCGAAGGAAGGTAAAAAAAAAAGTTCACACAACCACTACATGGCATATTTCCCACCTTTCCAACAACTTTACTCAAGCACGGACACATCTGAAGCCAAAAAAATATACAAGCCAAAAATAAAAAATGATTAAGGAAAAAATGCTTCACAAAAAACAATGTATTCAATTTTTTATGCACCTCCTCATCAATTTTAGCAATCTCCTCATCATCATCTAAATTAATCACAACAGGAGGTTGAATGATAATGTCCAAAGAAGTTGTTGGTTCCTGTTGTGGTTGTGATATAGGATCTTTTTGTGTTAGGGAAGAGGGAGACTCATTGCGTATTGCTTTAGTCAAGTTTAGATTTTTTAATTTCTTTATTTGTCTCTTTGTTTAACCTTTGAGGAAGAGCATGATGTCTATGCTTACACTCTCTAGTATTTCTATTTCTTTTAGTATGACTTTCAAATTGAATTTGTGTAGGAGAGGGTTTATCAACCATAGGTGTCTTTTCTTCCCTAAGGGAAGGAATGGAAGTAACCATGGGATGTTGTTCAACCATGTTCTCTTTAACTTTGTAAACTTTTTTTATCTTAGGAGATGTGACATGAGTATTTTCATTATCACTTGGTCTTTTGTAAGAAATAGGCAAAGAATCTATCTTAATTTGGTCTTGTTTGTCTTTACGTTTGATCATGGTCTCTTCAAGGATGGTAAGCTCAATCATAGGTTGAGGCATGCTTGTAAGTGATAGTTTTGCTATGCATTTTTCCTTGAAATTTTGGTAGGATTTGAAAAATAAGTCTTCTCAAGGTTTAATAGGTTCCATAGGCTCTAGCCAAAAGAAATATAATGAAATGTTTCCATAGGAAGACAAAGGGTTAAAGCCACTATGATGCATAGTAAATATTTCATTTTCAAAGAGAAGCTTTAAGAATTTATGTACAACCAATGAGATGACTTCCATGGAGCTTAGCCATGGGTAACCAAGATTTACATGGAATTGGTCTGACATCGAGATGATGGAGAATGAGACATTTAATGTTTTTGGACCTATTTGTAAAGGTAAGGTGATTGATCCCATCATAGGGCAAGTGAAACTAGTATGCGTCTTTATCCATGCTTTCATTTTATCATATATTTCTTGATAGAGTTCATGCACAAGTAGGAATTCCTCAATGATCACATTCTCTCCATAGATGGGATCAATTAATATCCCATTAGTTGGCTTGTCATGGATTCAATCAGCTATGTAAAGAGGACATCTAGTGCATTTCAAATAATATCCTTAGATGAGAAAGAAATGTCAAGAGGCTTTTTAGGTTAGCCCTTATGAGGTTGAGTTTCAACCAGTGCAACTAAACCATCAATAGGATTTTTTTCTATAGGGTCTTGTTTATTAGTATCCATGTTGTTGTCATCTTTGTCAACATTCATCACATCATTCTTCATGGATTTCCTTCAAGCTTTATGAAATGTATGATTTAATAGGGTTAAAATAAATATATTACAGAGTTCTACCTAGTTAGGAGAATGGACTTATTTCATGATCATTATAACTAGTTATGAGAAATCCAAGCAGATGTGGGGTCTTAGACTAGAATCTTTAAGACACTTATAGTGTTTGTGTAAAATTGCTATTTTATGCATGCTAATGGCAATGAAAGCATTCAAAAATCTAAATTTGGAGGGAAAGTATTATTAGGATCAAAGGATTTTCAATGGGAGGAAAATTAGTCATTTCTATTCTAAAAGTTCTGGGAGTATGTAAGGATCATGATGGAGGCCAAAAAGTGGCAATGTGTAGGTGTTGTATGAAGATTATGTGACTTTTTTTTCCCAAAATTATTATTAAACTGAAAGGGTTTAGAGGGAGATTCTCAGATTTCCACCAATATAGAATTATGGATTTTATTTAGTTTAATAAATAATTGTAGCCTAGGCACTACACATTAAAATTATGGAATGAAATCTCCTGATCCAATGGAGGCTAATTGAAAACATCTATATCTCAAGCTGATGCTCACATTTTTTTGAATCAGAGCAGCCCATCCACCTTTTTAATAGCCATGCTATAGGATTAAAAAGGAAAAATAGAATTTCGTTTTTTGACCAAGTTAATTGGCATTCCAGGACATATATGAGTTTTATATTTTTTAAAAGTTGTAATAAAAATTTATAATTAATTATTTACTTAGGAAAAAATTACAAAAAAGTGCATCACATCAGGACACTTGAGTCCTCTACACTTATATATAAAATCTTATAAAAAAAATGTTATCATTTTTTTATGGTTAGGAATGAATCAAACAAACTGCCTAGCTGCTTATTTTTCCCTTAAATTTAAGTACCAAAAGTACCAAATTTCAAATTTTCACCAAATAGATTTTTTAAAAAATAAAAGAAATAAACCTAGTAGTTTAGAAACTACATTCAATTTTCTACAAATTCTATTCTTACATATTTTTGAAATAATATAGATAAGTTATTCAAATTTTTACTTCAAGTTTCCTAACACTGTTTTTTCTAAAAATTTTGCCACTTAAGGGTCTGTTTTTTCCATGATGATCCTGCACATGCCCTTGGGACATTATATTATTAATGGTATCGGGTAAGGGAGTGAATTTCCTAGATGGATCCCCAAATGTGAAATGAGTTATCTTACTCATAGCAGCTACTTGAGTATCAACATGTTGATATTTTGTTGAGGGGGATTTATTTGAAGGAATCCTTTATTCTATTTTCTAAAAGCTTGATAATTGTTTTGATTTGTAGATTCAAACTTCTTAGGATGGCTAGAGGTGGGGTTTGTTTTCTGACTTCTATGTTTGATAATCCTAGGAAGTACACACAGATCCAGGAGACTTCATCTTGATAAGATTATCTTGTATCTTAGTTCTAGGTTCTAAAATGAACATCCTTTGAAAGTTAGGGTTAGGAATATTTTACATTGATTTTAGGAATAAAGAGTATTGTTGGTAGTAGGAATAAAGTCTTATAATCTTTTTTGTCATCATCACTGCCACATCTCATCAAATCCAGCTAAAGGTCATCTTAGGAGTCATATGTGTAAGGAAGCTAAGGTAGCAGAACAACTTCCAACACTAATCTTTAGAGGAGAATAATGCAAAAAAAATTACATATCTTTAATAGTTATAGAAACTTACACAAAAAATAAATACAAATATTATACATACCACAACACAATGATTTACATGGGGAAAACCCTTTCGGAAGAAAAAACCCACACTCCAAAAGCCGCCAAATATATTATTCAGAAATCACAAATATTACAATATACTTGTAGAGAAAGCTTCTCATCGAAGTATCACCACTCAAAGATCCATAGGCAACATGGGCTATCAAACTCTCAAAATACATTGTAATACATAACCATAATACAACACCCACAAAAAGTAGGGTTTCCTTCTAGGGAAAGTCAAGCCAACAAAATATCAACCATCAGATATAAGACCTAATGATGAATGGTCCAGATTTACAATAATAAAATATACATAAAATGTGACTTTCAGGTGTGCTACCACTGAACCCCCATTGGGGGGGTACCCCCCTTACAACTCCCCATGCTGACATATCAATAGTACTTTATATATATTTGAAAGGTTGAGACACATTTTCTTGACAATATGCACTTGCTAATGGTTTATAAATGCTGCAACAAGTTCATTGAATGAACAAATTGAGTTGTTCAATAATGAAGAAAACCATTCTAAGGCAATATCCTTGAAGGATCTAGGGAAAATCTTATCCAAGAGCTTATCCTCAAGAATAAAGTCACTACATAGGGTGGTATAAGTAGAAAAATGGTTAGAAGGATCTCCTTTCCCCCCATATTTCTCAAATATAGGCACCTCTATACCTTGTGACATTGATGTTCTCAATATCTCCAAGGATAAGGGATTACTTTTGACATAATATGTAGGTTGGCCATTTCGATTTTGGTTTATGGTGAAAACTTTCTTTTGAAGGGATGAAATGGTTTGAAAAAGTTGATTTATGAGAGGATTAGTGTTTGCATTTTGAGATGGAGGTGTGGATGTGTTTGAGGGGCAAGTGAATGTAATTCTTATGGGAGGTAAAGTGGTAGGGGATATGACATACGATTCCACAAAGGTACTAAGGATGCTAGCAGAAATACCTAAGGAAGGAATCACATTACTAGTAGGTTGCATTGTTGTTGTAACTTGAGGATTGGTGTAGGTAGGAATAGAGGCCATTGTTGTGGGAGGAAGAATTTGAATTCCTCCTTGGATTGGTATAGTGTTTGAAGGTAAGGCACAACTAGTGGTTGGGGTAAGATGTTTTCCAAAAATATGAAATATGTTACACACAAGGCCAACTTCAGCTTCACTTTCAAGCATGTGATGAATGTTATCTATGGTAGGGATAGCAGTGGTGGAAATTTTCTCAATACTTATTTGATTTTGTAGGTTTGCTAGGTCTTAATGAATTTGGATTATGTTTTCTTGAAGAATACTGGCAACCATTGTCTCAACATTTGTCACACTACTTGAAGGTATTGGGTTGTTAAGGGTATGTTCCATACCTATTGAACTAATATCAACACTAGTAGTGAAAGAGCTAGATAACCCAAGATCCATGATGATTGTGATATCGTGGGATGGCATGAGTCTCAAACTACGTATCACTATAGTATTAGCAATAGGAAACCAAGTAGAAAATTTCATGGAAGGGATAATCAAGGAAATGCAAGATGCAATGAACACACGATAAATTGTATGCTCTAATGTTGATTCAAATGAATGAAGAAAATAGAAACTCTACAAACTAAAATAGATAGTTGTTAGTGGAAAATAGAAACACAGAAATAGAGAATTTAATGTTGTAAAATGTAGGTTAAAATTTGAAATGGGACTAAATCGCCTAAAGGGGCATATGAGTCTTAATAAAGGTTTTTATGAGGTTTGAATGTTGAATAACAGTCACCACAGAATACCCATAAATCAAGAAAAAGTTCCCATACTGGGACTATGTCACGTAGAGTGGCATATGAGTCCCAATTTAGGGTTTTTGCACAAATTTCAAAATATTCTAAGTGAAAGTTATACTTTTTAGTTTATATGATGTCTAGACTAAGTGAAAATGCAAATTTCAGATGAAATTCAATGATGCAAGATGCAAAAATGCAACCTATGTGCACTTTCACTAATGCAAGAATTAGAAACCCTAGAATGCCAATTACCTAATGCAAATCCTAATGCAAAGTTAATGTAAGGTAGATCTAGGATGATGATGCACTCCAAATCAGAATTAAGATGTTCTAAATATAGGTTTACCAAAATGTAATGATGGAAATAGGGTGATCCACCTTTAAGGAGATGAAGCACAATGTGGAATTCTTGTTTTTCTATTATTACATTCATGTAAACCCTAGAGATCTCAATTTAGGGGTGGAATGAAAGAGAGATATGTTAAATATTGTCTTAGGATTTGATTAGACACTAAAAGAGGGTTCACCACTAAGCTAGGTCTTGGAAAGACTAGTAACATGCAAGATCTAATGAAAAAACCTAATGATATGCAAAGCTTCACTAAATGACCTAAAAATGAATGTAAAATAGAATAGAAAACTAGAAAAGTATAGAGGGGCACTTGGAAACCTATAGAAACTTGATTGAAGAATTGAAATGCTTATAATGCTAAATTTGATTTCTATTGGGACTCATACGCCAAACTGGGTGATTTAGTCCTAGATTAGGGTTTCTAGGAAGGAACAGAGATTTGTAGAGATAAGTTTGGAACATCTAAAAATTGTAAAATTCACTCAATTGGGACTCATATGCTAGAAGTGGTGTATCAATCTAGCTCTGATTTTTTAGAGAATCAAGATTTGAATCTTCTCTTCAATATTTTCTCTATTTCTCAACTTGATTTTTAGATCTAAACTACTAAATTCTACTATGTAGATGTCTTTCAATGATCCTATAAACAAGGTGACCACTTTGATGACATTGGACACTTGACAACTTCTTTCCAATTTTTCTCTTCAATATATCTTCAACCTAGATCTATAAATCACACAATAAGAGAGGGAAAAGTGTTGTTTTGTTAGTGGATAGGGGTTTTCCTTAGTCAAACCCCATTTTGGTAATCAAAACTTGAAATGAAATGAAATGGAAAGGAGGAATGATGAATGAACAAAATGATATGTTGCAACTCACCAAACCCTAGGAATAAATTGCTAAAAACATGTTTGAAAATGGCTCCAATGGATGTAGATGTTGATTCTTGCTTGAATGGTATCGATCTTGACTTGAATGCTTGCTTGAATCATGAAACCATACATCAAAATTGTTAGCTAAAATAAAACATGATGCATGATGACTTTGAAATGATGCTTGATATTTGAATAATGCTCCAAAACACTTGATAATCAGCTCTTAAAGGCTCTTGAATTCTCTTGTAAACACTTGAATGCTCTTGTAAACTCCAATTTTCTATTATGTATAAATACCTGGAAGGACAATGAATTAGAGTGGCTGTATTTATACTTGTTTATATACCTAATTTTAATTAAAACCTTACTACAAGCTAACATCTGGATACTGGGAGAGATAGAATCTTGCCAAATTTGAATTTAATTTTAGTTTAAATACAGAAGTCCTTATGCAGGAAGTAGTGCCTTGGCTCCCATTAGGCTAGACTCCCTTGGGACACATTTTCAAGAAATGCACCTTGATTCCATGTAGAAATGCAGATCAGGGCTAAGACCAGTGGGACCCCATACAAGATGTAGACTTCCAAATCACTATATCTAGGCCATACAATCCAAAACCACCTAAATTATGATTGGATGTTGGTTTATGTCAGGATTATCCTTGGAAAGATGTATTAATGAAGGCTTGTGGATGCAAAATAAGGAAAAATAAGGCATAAAGAAGCACATTTAATTAATAAAAGCCTAGAATAGTGTGAAAGGGTACTACAACACTTTACAACACCTTAAATAAGGCACAATTTAGTCCTCCTAGTGTACAAGGGCCCAAGACCTAATGTGAATGTCTTAAAAACATTACAACACTAAATCAAGGCCACATTAAGGCCAATTTGTCACAAAGGGCCCAAACAAATGCAAAAATGTAGAGGGATACATTTTATGTCATTACACTAGGTATGTTGTGGAATTCCACCACCAACTCCCTAGAATGATCAAATATAAAATAATTGAGTATTAACCCCATCTCAAACTCTACCCATAATTTCCTCAAAAAATATATTGGTAACTCACAATTAGCATGTGGAGGATGATTAAATACCATCCACCATTTCCCCAAAAAGAGTGTGGCAATTTGGATATGCCTACTCCACCTAATTGAAATTATTCTTTTGTTGGAGGTTGAGGTTCATTATTTGTAGCTTCAATGAAATATGGGCTTATATTTTTTTAGTAATATTAATATCAAGTATCTCTCCATACAAGATCCCGTCTACATAGTATTTCCTCCTCTCCTCCATCGAATAGTGGAAAATATATAGATTCATAACAATATCTACCTAATATTTAATCAACAAAAATTTACATTGAATATGCAAACCATGTTTGATGGGGGCATATGAGGCTCCTTTTTTATCAAATTATTTTTTTCTTGAAATATGTTTATATATTTTCATTAATGTTTTCTCCAAATATAGCCTCATCAATGGAGGGAGTGGGATCTTTTGAGGTGGAGGTTGTTGAGGTGGGGAGTTTTGAGGAGGAGGGTTTTGCAAAATAAATCTATTATAAATTCATCTAGTGAAGGTATTTGGTTCATTACCTGCCACTTGCTTGTTAAACAATTAGGAAAAAAAAAGATATCTTTAATTACTCATATGTAAATATCCATGTATTGAAAACTTACAAATGCAGATATCAACTGAACAAATGTAAAAAAAAAAATCAACAAACTACTTGTAATGAAGCATAATGCACTAAATTTTTAAATAAAATCTAATTTTCATACTTGATATAGTTAATCCAATGTGTTAAAGATTAAATAAAGCTATATTTCGAAAGAGAGTTCACCTTAGAAACTATGTACAAATGAGAATGATAAAATTCAAACTGTAGAAGAGAAGGAAATAAATAAATTTAAACTTATGTACATCATTTATATATAACCCAAAAATATATTTGGCATTGGTCTTTAAACTACAAAAATTATCAAAATATTAAAGTTCAATTAAATATTTGATATATTTTTAAATTATTGTTTTTATTTAGATTATTACTAACCTAATATTTTTTAAGTCCATGGTTTCTAGAAATAAGATATATAATGTATATTTGTCTACATGGTACAAAGTTTCAACTAGTTAAGCATGTAGAAAGGTATCAAGTTAGTGTGATAGGTCATATCAATTAGTGAAATTGAGAAAAAATTACTTTATGTTAGGTTGTACCTAGGTCCAGTTGTTCTAGTAAATTATGTTTTTGAAATAAATGATTAATATTTATAGTACATACTACCAAGCACACAATTCAATTTTACTTCTATTATCATCAAAACTAAAAAATTATAGCCATATAAAGTATATCTAATTAATATCCTAGTTCACTAGAGGTCTTTTAGTCAAGTTATTTAATCACTTAAACTAACCTTGTTTTATGAAACTTAAAACATACTTGAGCCATAGGTCTAGTCACAACTTGCTAAAATTTAGAGTTCTATGTTGATCAAGTATCATTTGATCTAATAAACCCATCAAGGAATCAAGTGCCACTTCACCAATCCTATTTTATCGATTCTATTTAACCAAGTATTACTTATCCAACTACAAACCCTTGCATCAATCAAGTGAAACTAGAATATATATTATGACTAACCTAATAGTATTAGATTAATTATTTGATTATAATATACAAAATTGATATTTTTCTAGATGGGTACAAATTTGGAACTAGTCAAACATGTAGAAAGGTACCAAGTTAGTGTGATAGGTCATATATCTATTAGTAAAATTGAGAATAACTTTCTTTATGTAAGGTTGTATGCTTAGTATAATTATTTTAGTAACTTATGTTTTTAAAAGACAACATTTGTAGCTAAATCAGAAACTACAGGTCACACAAATCAAATTCACTTCTATTGATTTCAAAAATTAAAAAACTATAACCATATAAAGTATATATCTAATTAATATCCTACTTAGTTAGAGGTGTCATACGCATCTTCTTTGATCACTTAAATTGATCTTGTTCTATTAAAAATAATGCATACTTGATTCATATTTCTAGTCATTTAGCTTGTTCTGATTTATAATTTCCTATTTATTAAGAATCATTTTAATCTAATGAACCCAACTATTAATGATGTGTCATCAACTAAAGTCATTTTATTAATGCTTAACCAAGTCTTACTTGGACAACCACAATCCTTGTATCAATCAAGTGTCACTAGACTCTAGATTATGGCTAAGTTAAAATATGTAGGTCAATGGTTTGATTATAACAAACACAATTAATATTTTTAGGCATATGTGTACAAAGTTGCAACTAGTGAAACATGTAGAAAGGTACCAAGTTATTGTGATGTGTCATGTCTATTAATAAACTTGATAAAAACTTGCTTTAAATGTCAAGTTGCATCATAGGTCTAGTTTTTATTAAGTTATCTTTTCAAACAAAAATTCTTCCCCTTGAGGAATCAAGGTTTTATGCATCCTAAATGGGTCTTCCTCAATTTTGAAACTATTAGTGAACTTATTAAGAATTAGGTGTTATTAAATAATTACAAATACCAATAGTTTTTGTAATTATGGTTTTAATTAGAAAAAAATTAATAAAATGTAAACCCCAATTTCTAAATGAGAATATTAAGTATATAGCCAAAAATACATAAAGAAGGTTGAAAACCTAACATAGAGGTCACTAAAGCTTGCAAGGTTGATAAGAGGAGGTGTCAAGTGAAATTTTTGTTGGTAGGGGGTGCAAAAGTGAGTACCCATTCTTTCTCACCATTGTTTTCTCACCACCGTTGGGAAAAAATGACCCATAGTAACTTTTTTAAATAAATAGTTTTAAAAAATGGGTACCTATTTAGCAAATAGCTACCCATTTTTAAATAGGTGCCCATTCTAAACAAGTACCCATTTAGGATGGGATCTTGAAGCATAACATGTACTTGTTCTAATTTGAGGCACATATCCCCATTCATAAATGGCTATGTGTTTCTCTTAAAATAGGTACTCATTCCTACCAATATTTTTCTTTGCATGGCACACCCCATCTATGCGGAACCAACTTCTTCCAAGTACCCATAGCTAAAGTCTAAACTTGTACGTAAATTTGAAATGAAAGATCTTGGTGTAGCTAAACACATTCTTGAGATAGAAATAAGAAGAGATAGAGTGAATAGAAAGCTATGTCTTGGATAGAGTAAGTATTTCAATTCAATTTTATAGAGGTTTAATAAGAAGGATTGTATACCATTATGTGTTCCTCTTATAGCTAGAAAAAAGTTATCTTCTCCAAATTGTTCAACATCCCCATTAGAGATGGATGACATAAGTAGAGTTTCTTACCAAAGTGTGATTTGAATTTTGATTTATGTTATGATCTACACTAAACTAGAAATTTCACAATAATGGGAGTTCCTTTCAAATATATGTCTAATCCTAGAAGAATTCATTGGGATGAAATTAAAATATAGTTTAGATACTAACAGGGTACCTTAGAGTATTCCTTGTGTTATCATGGTAATTTTATAGGAGATGGTAATTCTTTTGATGTTCATGATTATGTGGATTCAAACCTGGGGAAAGTCATGTTGATAGCATATGCTCCACTAGTACTTACATGTTTACTTTATTTGGTGGTGCAATCAATTGAATGAGTAAGTGGCGGGTTGTGGTTACTTTGTCCACTACTAAAGAAAGTATATGGTAGCTACTTACACTTGTAACTTGAAGTCGTTTGGCTTAAGAGACTGTGTTCAAATATATTAGAATAAAATAAGGTGATGGTTTAGTGTGATAGTCAGAGTGTTATTCGTCTAGCTAAGAGCCTAAAATTTCATGCCAAGATGAAGAACAATCATGTAAAGTGTCATTTGGTCAAAGATATGGCTGAGGATGGTAGAGAGGAGCTAGTTAATATAGAGACATTGATGAATGTTGTAAACATTTTATCTAATCCTTTGAGCATAGAGAATTTTAGTTGGTGTTTAGAGTCTATGGGCCTCTCAACCCTTAGCAATTAAATCATGGAATTGACAATATCATTTCTCTCTTGCAAGGTGTTCGAGAAGTGGGAGAATGTTAAGAAAATATATATCAATCTTGCAACTATAATAGGTTACTATTTAAATAGTAAGTTTACATTTGAGCATAGATTTAAAGTCCAAAATTTTCCCCAAATCTATGGAATGGCTAAATAAACATGTTGGTAAAATTTTGTTACAAAACCATGTCTAGATTTGGAGATATAAAAGTTTCTATTTTTGAAAGTTTCAAAATGAATTTTGAGGCCCTTGGAGGTTGTTTCTCGGCTTGAGAGTGGTCATACCTAGAAAAGCTATTTATATCTAGATAGGGAACTTCATAATATTTCCAATGATTCAAATAGTTTTTCATTCAAGCTGCCAGATCAAAAGTTATGGCCTTAAAAATTTGGGTCCCTCAAATAGGGAAATGTGAAAATGTTTTGAACACATAAAAGAGATGTAAGGGGGAGTTAGATGTGTTGGTGTGTGTTTGGAAACTTCATAGGTCATCTTTTATTGGAGATAAGTTAGGTGCCACTTTTTTGGGTAGCTTTAGCTCATCATTTTATAAATATCATTTAATAATTTCATGAATAATATCTCCTAGATAAATTAGATGATTGAGATGGAGGTTGTAAGTGAGAGTTGTATAGATTTTGAGTTGCCCCTATATCTCTGTTTGGTGATACTCTTGAGAGAGTTTTCTCTGCAAGTATATTGTAATATTGTTGATTTTTGAATAATTTATTGGGAGGCTTTTGGAGTGTGGGGTTTTTCACCAGAAAGAGTTTCTACCATGTAAATCAAATGTATGTTGTGGTATGAATGTTTTTTTTTTTTTTGTTTCTATAATTGTTCTAAAGATTAAAAAAAATGCATAACCCTCCTCTCAAGTTTAGTGTAGGAAGTTGGTTTGCTACCTTAGCTTCCTTATAGAAGCTTGTAGAAGAAAGCGAAAGAAAAAGGTCTATGTTGAAGACATGGAACTCCACTTACTTGGCTCTCATCCTAAAAAATAAGTCTCCAAAATATTTTGATAAATTTATGACAATTGTGTTGTATAATATAGTGTACAATTTTTTTTACTAAGGGCATGGCGTCTAGTTGTAAAAATATCTTCAATGCATTATTTTAGACAAGCATAGTATCTTTCGTAAAGGTAGAAAAAATCTAGATGGGATGGCGCTTTCTCATGAAAATATACATTCTATCAAGACTAGGATGAAGGAAGGTATGATTATTAAATTAGATATGAGCATAACATATGATAAATTTCATGATATTTTCTCATCAAAGCTATGCATAAGTTTGGGTTCGGTGAGGCTTGATGTATTAGGTTTGTAGTTGTATCTCTTCTTCTTCGTATGCCCTATGAATGAATGGTGTTGCAATGAGTTATTTCAATTCCAAAAGGGGTTTAAGAAAAGGTGAGTCCCCACTCCCCCCTTACTCTCCCCCTTTTTTCTTCTCATATTTTTTGAAGTTCTAGGAAGAACAATAAAGAAAGAGGCCTTTTTGAGTAACCTTAAAGGTCTACAAGTCTTTGGGGTGATAAAAAATATCACTTACATGCAACTTTTTGAAAACATGCTTTTTTTTATTAAGGCTATGGTTAGGGAGGCTAGTTTTTTTAAAATAAAAAGCTATATTATAATATGAGCTATCTTCTAGGAAGAAAGTTAATGTCTTTAAATCTAATTTTTTTCATACATAAGGAGTGGTGTGTGGAGACTCTAGAGATTCAAAGGATTTTAGGTTTTGATGTTGACAAACTCTGTAACAATTTTTAGGCATGCCACTAGTTGATAAGAGAACCTCTAAGGTGGAATGGAGCAATGTGGTGGAAAGAATCCAACATAAGTTGGCCTCTTAGAGAGGTAGATGGCTTACCTTGGCTAGAAGCATTACTCTCATCAAAGCTTCTTTGGTATCTGTTCCTATTTTAATGCTATGTCTATTTTCCATATCCCTAATAAGTTAGCCAAGAGTTTAAAATCTTCCCAATATATCTTTCTATGTAGGGTAGAGAAAATGTTTTCAATATAGCCTATTCAAATGGGAAGAGATTTGTAGACCCAAAAATGGGTGGGTCTTAGGTTCAAAAATTACAAGAAGATAAATAAGGCTTTGAGAGCTAAAATGGTTTGGAGGGCACATGAAGATAACATAGGTTTTGGAGTTACAATTCTCAAACTAAATATTTGTAGAATGAACATGATATCCTTTTTAGGAATACATAGAATCTTCCTTTGGGCTTGAGCATATGGAACTTCTTGAGGGTTTGTTGTAGTCTTGTCAGTCCAAATATTAAATGGAAACTTAGTAAATGAGATAAGATTAGATTATGGTGGGATAGTTGGATTGAGGACCACTCTCTGAGGATTTACTTCTTCCACACTTTGATTTGTTGGTTAGAAAGGTGGTGAAGGATTGCATGACTGCCAATTCAAAATAGCATAGATGGATAGTATTAATTTCCTTGGTTGTAGATTTAAATGTGGTTTGTGCAAATGTGTAGGCTAAGATTGAGAAGTGGCTTATCTCCAGGAATAATGCTAAAGTTATGGTGGTATTGGGAGGTAATGGTAAGGGTAGGGTCATGGTATGCTCTACTTTCCAACATTATTTTTTCAATACGGCCAACATCAATCCTTTTTTTTCTCATAGAATTTAGAACAGTAAAGGCCTTCGTAAGGAAAAATTATTTCTTTAGATTGCTTGGAAGTGTTAGGCTTTAACTTGGGATAGATTGCAAATCTTGGGTAGAAAGGATCCTTCAAGATGTGCAATGTGCAAAGTCTATTGTGAAGATAATGACCACCTTTTCCTCCATTGTGCACTAGCATATAAGGTGAGCTAGTGGGGGATTGTTTGGGTCATGCCACAAAACATTTCCAATCTTCTAGAAGGTTGGAACCTCAAGATTAAGAGTCCTAGTCTTTTACTCATTTAGAATATTGTCCACGTTCTTATTGTTTGGAATAATTTGCTTGAGTAGAACAAATGATTTTTCATGGCATGGAAAATACGACAGAGAGAATTTGGGACTTGGTGGAAAATAGGTTATCGAAGATTGGAGAAATACGTGCAAGAAAGATGATTGGTACATCAAGGATAAAGAATTTGTTTGGGTAGCTACTAGGTTGAAATTTCATTGACTTGGAAAGAACAAGTGGATTCATTAAATATATATATATATATATATATATATATATATATATATATATATATATATATATATATATATAATGTTTGGCAAGATCCTAAACACAACTAGATTAAGTTCAATTTTGATGGAGCAACTAAAGGTAATCCAGGGAAGTCAGGGGAGCAGACATTTTTAAGGATTCTAATGGCCAGCCATTGGGTCTCTTCTCTTGGTACTGATACAAATCTGTTTGAATCCAGAGCCATGTTTTTGGTTCTAAGGTTAGCTAAAGACAAGGGATGGAGAAAATTATGGGTGGAAGGGGATTCGAAGATGGTGATTGGTGCGATGAAAGGTGATACAGTTCAGAATTGAAGGTTGGAGGTGATTATAGAGGAGGCTAAGCTTTTAGCCAAGAGTTTTGAAGAGATTAAATTCTCCCATATTGGTAGGAAGAGCAACCAAGTTGCTGATTGGGCTACCAACTAGGGGGTCTGCTTAAGGGATGAAGACGGTACTTCGCCAAAATTCTGGTTGAATGGTTTCCCCCAGAGTGTTCTGAGACTAGTGCAAGAAGACATTAAAGAAGACCCACCTGTTATTGGGTCGGCATAGGCAAGTTTTGTCATGTCGTATAATCATGATGTTGCATGGCGTGGGCAGTGGTGACATGGATTGTCGGTAAGGCTATGTGGAGAGTTCTTGTCATTCGTGTGAGTATTCAATGCAGGGCAAAAGGCATTTAGGTGGTATTAAGGGGGGAGGGGGGAGTGACAGGGAGCTGTAGGCTGACTTGGCATCGCCTATGATGCGGATGCTATGGGTATCTGGTTTGGATGCTGTGGTTGATTTCATGGCCTTTGTTGATTTGGAGATTATATATACGGGGTTGAGTTTGTGGTTGGTGCAAGTTTTGGTTCTCTCCATGTTGGTAGTTGGCTATCCCGTGGTCGGAATTCGCTCAAGTATGGCTTATTTATTTCTCAACCTTGGGTATTTAAGTGGGTGGTGCTAGTGAAGACGTACTTGGATATGCTTTTTTGGTGCACCTAGACGCGTTTTTACGTTGGCAATTTGTCTACCTGGTCTATTTTAAATTTGCTGGCGGTTCTTCAAGTGATGGCTCCTATTTTCTTCTAAGTGTGGTCTTACCCTCTTCTTATGCTGCTGTTTAGTCTATTTTCTGTTTAAAAATAAACAATTAAGTGTTCCCATAATTTTTTTTATTTATGGGAATAGAATAAATTAGAATCTTTTCCTATTTTTCTAGAGCAGTAACTGTTTAAAAATTGAAAATAGGCTGTGTAAAAATTGGGGGCTGAAAATAAGGAGTACTGCAAATGAAAAAAATGTAATTTGGCTCCACAAATTAATTTGCCTCGGTTTTATATTTACTTTATTTTTTCCCTCTCCACTTTTTACCTCCACAAAATATTATTAATAGATTTTTTGTGTTGAAAAAGTCAAATTTAGATTGGCTGCTTAAAAATAAGAAGAAAAAATAAAGTCATGGGACCACCAACTCCACAAAATACTACTTAAAATGTTGAGCAGTGACCGCTAGTCAAAATAAGCTAACAGTCAAATGGACACAAGCAGATCTGGTACCCTTTACTGCTAGCCAAAATAAACTAAACAGTCCAAGAAATTTGGAGCTTGTAAAAATTGTAACTGTATTAATGTTAGGGGGTCGGGTTTGTGTTTTTTGTTTGACCTCAGGGTTTGGGTTTTTCTGTGTTTCTCTGATTTTGAGCTTGGCAGATGGGGGCTGTGGATAGACTGCTATATGTTAGCTTATCTGTTTTACATAGCATGTCTCTGTTGATGTCTTATTAACAACTATTACTATATGAGACAGTATGGACTCTGGGTATGTGCCCTTTTTTTCTGTATGGTTCTAGTTTCTAAATTAGGTTACATAAACAAACAAAAAATAAATAAATTTGCTTCATATGACAACCTTTCATTTATTACTTGTCAATATCTCATGTTCAATTTTGATATGTAAATCTAAATTGTAGATTTATAATAGACTCACATAAATTATATATAAATAGAAATAATAAAATATTTTTAAAAAATATACAATAAAGAGATATGTATAAAAGAACACAAAAACACAGATAGAGTTAATAATATAACATTAATTTTATTTTATTTTGTATTTGTTTATATCTCTAAATTATAGGCATGTTTTGTACACTGAAACAATAATCTTCTTTACAAATTTTAATGTGATAAAACAGAGCAGTAACTAAAAACAGAGCATATCTACCACCGACTTTTAAAAAAAAAAATAGTGTATGCTTATTCATCATACAAAATTATGTCGGTTATAATTACTTTCGTTGTAACACTTTATATCATTCGAAGAATTGCCGGCCCACGCGGCATTGCAATTTTTTCCTTTCATCTTCCATCGTTAATGCTAATGTATGACAGTAGTGGTAGATCTCATTTTCACCATACAGAATTTTGGATTACTCAACCCAAAAGAATGGAAATTGCTTTTGGTAGATTCATGCCGTGTTCAGGTAAGTAAAAAGGCCCAACAACAGGGAAATTGAGATATTATATATAAATTTTCAAACTCCTCTGCCTTCGAGTTCTCAAGCGCAAATATTAGCAATCGCAGAGGAGGTTTGGAATTTTGCAGTTGGTAATCGTGTTTGGATGGTAGAGAGGAGAGATTTGTTAGAGGGAGGCCAGTTGATGGGATTCGAGAATCAAACTTTATTTAAAATAGGAGGCGAACCCACGAGAATAATAAGAGTGAAAAGGTATGTCCTACGGACTCTCCTCTGAACAAAAAAGTGATTGTTACAGTAAGTAATGACTCAAATGTTTGTCCTTCAAGATATACTTTTGTTCATTATAATCTATTGTATGCAATTCTGTTTTTATGACAGCTTGATCGAACGAGGCGATGATATCAATCTCAAGAACTGAAGATACTAACACTGAAGCCTCGACCTCTTCTTCCACTGGCATGACTTCCAACAGTCCTTCCGAATTTCATTTTGAATTGGCTATCGGCTATATAGAGCATGTTTTATCTCCTTTTACTAATGAGGTTAGGGGAAATTATTTGCTAGTTTCTAGCATTCATTTGGATTTTAATACTTTAAGTTAGGCATTGGTAATAATATTTTGTAACCCCGGATTCCATGTACGCAGGGCTCACCCTCTAAAATCCTGGACAGCAGAATGAGACTTAGAGATATAATGGCGCCCGTTGCAACAGATTTTTCGCAAGTATGTGAAGATATTTCACAAGGAGCGAATATGTTTGCTGATGAGGTAATCTTCTCATTTGACGTTTTCTTGGAGAAGCTGAGAATTTAAGCTATTTGCCCTGTTTTTCAAAATGGAACCCCATAAATAAATATTTCTTCGTTTGACCTAGAAATCTCATAAAAGCAATCTTTCGAGCGAAGTTCATACGCTGGCGGCGGGTTTATTGAGGGGACTGGGGAATGCACATTGGGCTGCTGTGGGGCTTTTAGTAATAGCTCAAGTCATAGACAGATTGGACAAGATTTCTACAAATGATAGGGAATGCATTGACCTTCTGATAGGCCTGCTTGACCTGGCTAAGTTTATCAAAATGGTGAATGATATCAATGCTGATTTCCACACAGATATTTTCAGAAAAATGAACGAAGCTCTTCATTTGATTTTCAGTGGTGTGATTTTGTGCCATTCCTTTATCAGTTGCAAGAAAATATCCAAGTATGTATATACTATATAACCGCCTGACAACATCCTTTTTTCTTTTTTTAATTTGAAAAACTTTAGAAAATCTTAAGAATATCAATAGTTGATATGCAGTGATTAAGTCATTCATTTTTCTGTACTTGTAAGTTAAATTTGGAACTATGTTGATGAACGAAAAGGTTTGTCTTGGCGAAGAAAACTTCTGAAGAACTTGGTTATCTCCGGGGCAAAGTCGACAGAATGAAAATAGATATGCTTCTTCAGATGAATTTTATGCTTCTGTCTTCTTTTACCTTGCACATATCAAGGCAACAGCAGCATACAGATGATGGAAGGTTGCAGCACCAACCCACTAATGATATAGGTGATACTTTACAATTCATTTCCCCTACATTTTTAACTTGCATATTTCGATGAAAGCTGAAATTCAAATAAAAACTATAACCAATAAGTTTTATCGGTAGATCTGATATAACAAGATCTTATTGATGAATTATCCGAATGGTAATAATCTAATGCTATTACAAGTTATTTCAATTCGTCTTTTTGATCAGTTCTAAGTTTGAGATTTTAACCGTGCATAAACAGGTATATCTGAACGAATAACCCACACGAGTCCGCCAGAGATTGAGCCCGTACAGACCCTGTCAAAGGGAGCTGCGAATTTGCATATTTTTAGTGGGGAAAATGGCTCCCAACCGACAAAAAGGCTACCTAGAACGATTATAAAATTTGGGGCATATTTAAAATGTTTTACCAGTGGGCTTACCATGTTGGTTGCACATAGTTTTCAAGGATGTCGAAAGCCTGTGCGTACCCAATCGTTCAAACAACATTCCTCAGAGATGAGTATGGAGTTGAACGATGACCATCTATCTTCAATGGCAACTGAGGAAGAGGTTGGAGGACAACCAATAAAGTTTTCTCTCAGGCATTTGCGGAAAGCAACAAACGAGTTTCGGGAGATTCTGGACCAAGGAGGGTTTGGCTGTCCATATAGAGTAAATGTTTCTTCTTTTCAAAAAATATGGTCCTGAAATAGTTATTAAAATTCAAATTAAAATGATTTTGTAACCAAGTTTCTCATTACAATATCTCTTTCTTTTGAAGGGAACTTTGACGGATGGAAGGCAAGTCGTAGTAAAGAGATCGCGGGATCAAAGCAGCACACTAGTGGACGAGTTGTTTGTCATAGCAAATCTACGTCATCCAAACATTTTGAATCTGGTGGGATCATGCAATACAGGAAACGAGTTTCTTCTAGTCTATGATTATATGCCCAATGGAAATCTCTCATATTTACTCTTCGGTAAGTATCACGAGCTTCCCTGCATTCGTTTATCTTTACCATTGAACTGTACTTTTTTCTGAAATGCCAGTGGCAAATGTCAGACTCAGAATCGAAGCAAAGCCTTGACTGGCCCACTAGGAGGAAGATTATACAGGGAGTAATAAATGCACTGGTGTACCTTCACGAGAATGAGGAACACTGTATAGTGCATAGAGACATTAAACCCACCAATATTCTACTTGATAAGCAATTTAACGCCAATGTCTCAGATTTTGGGATCGCAAGAATGCTTCCAAGAAGGAAATATAGAGCCCACGAGGAAGTAGTTTTTCTGAAAATTGGAGAGGTGTATGGTGATACATATCATTCAACGGGGGCCGCTGGAACAGTGTTAAGAGCCAATTTTTAACTGTGATACATATCATCTAGCAAATGTTAGAAGTGGTAAATTAAAATTTAAATCAGAACAGTTTTAGGAATCTTTTTTATCACTTTATTCACATAAAAATAATAAAATTACATATATGATCTCTTTATTTGAGCAAACCTTCCATATAGAAACTCAGTAAGCTTTTCTTTGTTGTCTTGCAGTGGTTACATAGCCCCTGAGTGTATAAGGAATGGTTATGTCACAAAAAAGGCAGACATTTACAGTTTTGGATTGTTGTTATTGAATGTTGTTTCTGGCATAAGATGTTTAGAGCTCATAAGTATTAAAGATGGGATGCGCAGTCTTATGGATCGGGTAATTTTCTAATACAGTGTTCACAATTTTCGTTCCTAAATTTGTATTATATTCAATAAATTAAGATAATATTAGTAAGCTAATATTAGTCTTTATTTTGTATGTGTTTGCAGGCATGGATATTACATAAAGAGGAGCGCCTTAGTAAGCTAATAGACCCTCGATTACTCAACACCAAAGGTTTTGATTCAAATAGTATATTAAGGACAATAGTCATAGCTCTTTGGTGCATTCAAATTGATCCATCTAAACGGCCAACGGCTTCTAAAGCATTGGAAATGCTTACAACAAACAAGAAGATTTCAGGGCCAACCCAACGATGAAGTTGTCTTGTTTTACAGAATTCTACTTTACAGAGAGGATAGTTGTAATCTTAGAATTATAATTTAGGTCCCAGCTTCATTATTTATTTTGTCTTTAAGTTATCTATAATCATTATCGAAGACCCTAATTGTCTTTTGCAATATATCTTGTTCAAAATGAATCTTAATTATATGAGCGTCTCTTTGACTTAAAAAGCTTAACCTTAGAAAGCTCTTGAATGGGTTGAAGATTGATCAATATCTTTTTATACATGTCTTAAGTGTACAATTTGAATTTTTCAATTTAGAGACTATTACAAATGATTAATTTGAATTAAATAGACTTCAAATAAAGATAAATTTAAATATTAAAATGTTATGTAAATCATATACATCCAAACCACATCAAAACTGCACCACTCTTTCACATTCTTTTACATTTGACAATAAAAATATATTTTAAATCTTCAAAATCTATTGAATAATTGATAATATTTCGTTTCATAATACCAAATCAACCGAACTCTATTAAAAACAATACACCTAAAACATCCACAAAAGGATAACTAAATGAATTTTAAAATGACTACAATTTTACATTACCACTAATTCCCTGCCCCACATGGCAAAGAAAACTAAGCCGTACAAAACATCCTGATTGGATTTCAGTTTTCGTACACCTTAGCGTACAATGTGCTTCGCTCTTTCTATGAATCTTCCAAAACTTTCCTAATTTTTGTGGAAGACAACCTTTATATGGCAGAATAGACAGCGATGTGATTCCCCGATAAAGAAAAGACACGGTGAAGTTCCTTGAACATTCCCTTTCTTTTTCGGAAAGACGTTGGATGTGAGTGACAACTGTCAACTAAGAGGACCAAAATTCAGTCCAATTTAGGAAAAATCGGCTTTCAAGAGTACGTTGCTGGACTTTTTTCCAACTTAGCAAAACATCTCCTTATAATTTTTTCTCCATGGGAAAACTACAAGACGCAAATCCGATTCGAAAGCCCAAGCTTTCACCTAAATGGACGCTGTTGATTGAAGTAATTTGGACTTGACAGTATGGAAATGTCACACCATCTGTTATAACAGTGAAAAGTGCTATGCGTGAAGATGCCTCTATAAATATAACAAAAGATAAATGCAATGCCCTTAATATATAAACTCATGCTAATTAAATAATTTAAGAGAGATGCATGTGAGTGAGATGATACTTTTTTACAAATACCATAGTATAATAATTTTAGATTGTTTTTTAAGAAGAGGTTACATTGAACTTTTTATTGTAATCTATAGTTGTAATGTATTTGTTTGTTAAATATTTATTGATTTTTTTTTAAAGTGTCATAATAATTGTCTAGAGGATGTGCTTGAAGAATGTATTGTTTGTTTTTTTCATATAAAGATTATGAACAATATATATGAATAACAATTTATTATCATGTGTCTTTTGCAAAATTCAAATTTCTCTTGTACATTTCTAGTTCATCATGGTGTTGTCTGGTGGGGGGATTCAACAAGTTTCCCCATCCAAAACTGCTTCCTCTGTGCCAACAATTGATGGTAGGATCTCTAACCCTATGGAAAGTAATTATGGGGTGAAAGTCAAAGCTGCCCTATTGTCTTCTGGGGTTTTCTCTTGGAATGCTGAAAAAGCTCTAACGTTCCTCCTTTTGGGGCTTGAATCTTTCTTCACAGATGAAGATCTAGACTTCTTTATGGATAAACTAGTTGATGATGGTCCTTTATCTAAGAAGTACTCTTGGAAGGCTCTAGGAGCTTTGAACACATGCTTTGTGGTGGATAGTCTCGAGGTTGAAGTACAAGATGAAATCATGGATGAGACTATTGTGATCCCTCAATTATCCCTCATAGGTAAGTTTTATCTTTCAGACCAACTATTGATCAAGTGCGTAAATGGATTGACTCAACTTAGAAACTCAAAGGAGATGTGAATGTTAGCACTACGTTCAATGGTTTATTTCTTTTTAGTTTTGTGAATCATGAAGATTTGATTAAGACTCTCATTGGAGGCCCTTGGGCCTTGGATAAAAATTTTAAGAACTATTTATCTCTATGGAGTGGAAGCTTGGATTTGATCCCTCTTTAGATCTCGACTCAGGTTTCCCCACGTAGATCCAACTTCCTAGGCTCCCTCTAGTGTTTTGGAATAAAATTTTTTACTATAATATTCCCAACTCTTTTAAGAGTCTTTTAGCAATTGATAAAGTTACTTTGTATAAATCAAGGTTCGTTTTTGTCAAGATATATGTGAATGTAGTTGTTAAATAAGTCCTTCCCTCTTTGATTCTTCTAAAATCAAGGTTTGGGCTATGTAATCAAGCTATAGAATATGAAAATGATAGAATTTTTTGCCAAATTTGTAAGAGATTCAGACATCTTAGTGACTCTTGTAGAAAACAACATTCATAGAAAGATAAAGCTATTTATGAAGTTATTCCCACCCACCCAAAGGATGTTGACCCATGTGTAAATGTAAATAAGGACTTGAGACTCCCCCAAGTTGAGCTCTCGGTTGTGCTGGAAACTAAGATGCAACAAAATGCAAATAATGGAGAAGACAACAAAGAATAGGAACCACCAATTTCCTCTGAGTATGACCCTTGAAGGCCCAAAATGTTGCCAAGAAGACTGAAGAAAATAGGGCCAATGATTTGGACCTTCCACGCTCCCCCCTAAAGCCTCTGAAATGGATGTTGATAGAAGTTTGTGTATTTTGTTGGGTGGGGAAGATGTCTTACATCAAGAGAAACACAACATGAATATGCTTGATTCCCTAGCCTTGTTGGGATTCGGGGACCTAGAGACCCCTTTATCTTTGTGAAGCACTATTAAGGATATTCAAGAAGAAGATTGGATGAGCTGGTAAATGGAAAATAAAAAAAAATAAAAAGAAAGAGGATGTGGGGAGAAAATAGAAGCAAGGGAGACATTCTCAGAGAGGTACTAGGGCTAGGGAGGCTACTCTTGAGGTGGTTTCTAGAAAAAAAAAGACCCTTGAGGGTCTCTTGAGTCAAAAGAAAACTAAAAATTAGTTTTGGGGAAGCTAGGCCTCTCCTAGTCAGTATCTGGTGGATCACTAACTTCCTTTTGCAATTTTGTAATGAAGATAATGACCTAGAATATTCATGGGCCAAATAGCCTCTTGAAATGGCATATTGTTAAATGTTTTATAGTGGATCAAAACTTGGACGCTTTTCTTATCCAAGAAACCAAATGCAACAAGAAACCTTTGAACAAATTATTAAAAACATATAGCCCATAACAGAATATCATATTACAAATGCCGATGGTTCCTTGGTTGGTCTTTCCATCCTACTAGACTTAAAGGTGTCAAAGGCTACTACTTAGAAAAAATTATGGAAAATCGGAGGTATGTCATTACCTATAATCTACTCAATATCTATGCCCCTAACTCTAGGGTTGTTTGAACCCATCTCTGGAACTCCTTATCTAGTCTCATGTCAAATAATCATAAGGCACATTGGATTCTATCTAGGGGATTTAACACCCCTCTCTATCCTTCTAATAAACAAGGGGCTTGGAGGACTATTTGGATACTATGTTAGATTTTTTGATTTTATCACTTCTCAATGACTTCTAGACATTGATCTCATGGGGTCTAGGTTTACCTAGTCAAATGGACATCGAGGAAACAACCATATCAAGGTTAACTTGGATAGGGTGCTAAGTTCTAGCGAATGGGATATTCTTCCTAAATTGTATTTATCTTCCTTGCCAAGGTCTACTTTAGATCATAGTGTTCTTCTTCTTGGTTGGGAGGATTTGAAGCCCAAAGGTCCCTTCCCCTTTAACTATGTGATAATGTGTAACCTTCAACTTGATTCTAATGAGATTATTCAGATCTAGTGGAATCTTCCTTACTAGGGTATGCCTATGTTTTTCCTAGCTCAAAAATAAAGAAGGATCAAAGATAATGTGCAAGGATGGAATACAATGTCCTTTGGAAATATATTCCACATCAAGAATTACATCCTTTCTAGTCTAAAGGATATTCAAGCCAAGATAGAGAATGGAACTATTGATGATGAAATATCGAAAGAAAGAAAGAGAGCTTGAAGCACAATGGTTACAAATATCTAAGAAGGAGGAAATTTTCTAGAAGCATAAATATCAAATACAATGGATGCAAGAAGGGGATAGAAACACTAAATTCTTCCACCAATCAACTCTAAGGAATATGAAGAGAAACAACATTAGCTCCTTAGTCAATGCAAATGGTACTACTCTAGAAAATGAAGATGAAATAATTACAAAGGTTGTTTCCTTTTTCAAAGATAATGTTAGACCTCAAGACAAAACTACTATTGCAATAGATGTTATCCTTGATGTTATTCCAAAGGTAATTTTGGAGATGGATCTTAAGGAAATGGAGGAACTAGTAATGATGCAAGAAGTTAAGAATGCGGTCTTCTCCTTTACAAATTTCAAAGCTTCTAGTCCTAATGGTTTGGCCCCAAAAAATTTTCAAGATTTTTGGGATATCATTTATTTTGACCTTTTACTACTTCCAGAGACTTCTTAAGATTGGGAAGACTTCTAAGTCCACTAAATTTAACTTTTATTATGTTAATCGGGCTAAGAAAGAGGATGCCCCCTCCTTACAAGATTATAGACCCTTAAGTCTATGTAACACCATGTATAAAATTTTCAACAAAATTATTATTAATAGGCTAAAACGGGTCCTTGATAAGTTGATTTCTATGAATAAAAAAGGTTTTGTAAAGGGAAGGAAAATTCTAGATGCTTCCATAGTTTCTCATGAATCTATCTACTCTATGGAACATTGTAAGAAACGAAGAATGATTTTAAAATTAGACATTTTAGATGCTTATGATATGGTTTCTTGGAAGTTTCCCATTGCTATTTTGGACAATTTTTTAGTGGACAGATTCTAAAATTGATTAAAGAATGTGTCACCACATGAAGGTTCTCTACTTTATTTAATGTTGTCCCTACATTTTTTTTCTTGTGGTAAAGGATTAAGGAAAGGAGACCCTCTTTCTCCTTATCTATTCACAATTATTGTTGAAGCCCTAGGGAGAAACTTTTAAAGAAATCTAGATCAAGGTGTCCTCAAAGGGATTAATGTTGCCTCTTCACTTTTTCTTGTCTCCCATTAGCATTTTGTGGATGATACCATATTTTTCAATGTTGCTTTAGTTGTTGAAGCTTCCAACTAGAAATTCATTCTTCGAGACTATGTTGAGGTTTTGGGACAACATATTAACTACTCTAAAAGAAATGTTTACTTCTTCAATATGGATTTGTAGCTAAAAGATAAAGTGTTGAGAATTCTTTGCTATTAGGAGGCTATTTTATCAAATTCTTATATTGGTCTTCACTTAAGCACTAAAAATCCTCCAATCACCTATTGGAATGACATTATAGAAAGGATCCATAAAAAGGTTGGTTGGGTGGAAAGGTAAGATTTTAAGTCAGGTAGGTGAGATCCAGCTTCTTAAATCATCTCTCCAAAATATCTTGGTCTAGTTCCTTTTTCTTTTTAAAATGCTTGCTTTTATAATCAAGAAAGTTGAGAAAATCTAAAGAAACTTCCTTTGGATAGGTGTATCGTCATAAATTGTCACCCTTGACAATTTCACACTATGTTTTGTCCCCCTAAATTATTGAGCCTAATTGAGCCCCCAAATTTTCTATATTATGCATTCTTTAGCCCATTTGTACCATTTTCTAAGAAATTGCAAGCATTGAACAAATGCATCCAATTGATATTTTATCCACAACACTTAATGTATTGGAAAATAGGGCCAAGACCCATTTTCCCTAGGGTATATGGGTTCCCCTATTTTTCTAAGGACCAATTTTGGATATGTCGATGTCAACATTTTAACATTCAAAATTCAACTTGCAAATATCGACTATTGGGATTTAATTTTTGGAAAATTGGAAAAAATTCTATAAATACCTAGTTATTGTGTCATTTGAAATCTAACAAGCACTAATGAAATTATCTAGCAATAAGTGAACATTAAGAGCACTATTAAGCAAGTCAAGTGCAACAATTTAGAGCTTTATTGTAGTAATTCAAGATCTAAGCATCATGTCAAGCCCTATGTGAGTTCATGTGTGTTTATACTATCATTTTTTGTGAAGGTTAACTAAAATAATCCCCTTAATTTTTTCCCAAAATTTAACACACAAATCAGCAACCAATCACTGATTAGCGTTAGCTCCAAATGCAAATCAGCATGGAAAGTAACTCTAACCAAGAATGTTCACCAAGATCCCAATGTGGGCGAGGTGATAGCATATGGTCAGAGGATCATTAGGAATAAACTGAACTAAAATTACAATTCATCTACTGATGCAGGCATCCACAAGTAGTGGGGATACTCCACTTATTCAGTGGGTAAGATTATTACATTATTAAAGGCGGCAAGCCAGCCATTTAAATCCTCACTTCCACTTATTAACATGAGGGGAATACAGTCCACACAACCACTTATTTAGTGGGGGGAAACTTACAATCAAAGAAAGATGATTATTTAAACTCAACCACTCAATCGTGGGAGTATGAAATTTAAACTAATTGCAGCAAATAAAATAAAGAGTTGTTAGTACTACTAATCAGCTTTACAATGAATTAAACAGCTGCAAATAGGAAAGATATGCTTCCAAATCCATCAATGGTTAGAGTAACACTTCCTCTAACTCTTACAGTACAATAATGATATAAAAATGAAGCTCAAACCGGCATTATATAAAAAACTAACAAGTCTGATATAAAAATCTACAATCTGGAAATGTCTATCAGCAAACAGCAAACTCATAAAAATGATCACAACTCCTAAATACCTCCGAATAAGCTGGAATGTTTTGCAAAGACCTTCTAGGAGGATGGCGCCCAAAATCAAACTACAAAACTGCATCAAAACTCAAGATATTATTCTTGCACGAAACCCAAAGCACTCATGAAATGGTATGGCCTTGTAGAGGGGCGATTTCTCTTGGAAAAAATTAGAAACTTGGAATTAAAATCTAAAAACCTCCAAATATGGTCGCCATTATCATATAAATGCAATGATCAAATACCCATAACCAAAATAAATTCATACCAAAAGGTGTAAATGAAAACCACCTTCAGCTGTGTATACACCAGCAACATAAAAACTGAAGTTCTCACCAAAATTCACGAATTTTGAAGCACAATCTGCTAGTTTGATTGAGAAGCAGCAATAATACCAACTAGGTGTTATCTTTCAAACACGAAATTGGATTGGAACTAGGAGGTAAGCATCCCTCAAAGTAAAAAACAAGTTGTCATTCTGACAACATAACATTAGCATAAACATTAGATGCTTAACTCTTCAAATAGCAGCAATATATAAGTTTCAGTTGGAAAATGAAGCAACAAGAACTCTTCAAATTCCAAGAAGTTGAGTCACTTCAACTTCCAAAAGCGACGCCACTTTAAGCATTTCACTTTTTGAAATATTAAAATATCATTCAACTTCCCCTTTAGGCATCCATTTCATATTGCAACAATAAAGCATTTATTAAATAATTAAATGCTCACTTGACCCCTTTATGTCCCCTTCTTTAAAACAACTTGAAGTCATCAAGCCTAGGCATGGGGTACAACTTCAAGACATGAAAATTAACTAAGTCTGAAACTCAGTCCAAGGAGATAACCAAATACAATGCCCAAGCTGCAACTGATGAATTGCTAAAAAAAGCAAACCGACAAATGCCAAACTTAACCAAGTTGATGATGATGCTTCTGCCAAAAATGAACTTACTAAAAATAGAAAATGCCAAAAATAGTAAGTTAAATTCAAAACCATCGGAAAGCCAAACTGAACACTGAACTGCAAAGGATTGAATTGTTGCTAGATAGATACTGCCAAAAGATAGACTTGCTAAAAATAGAAAACTGCTATAAATAGTAAGTCTGCACAACATCCTCTAAATTCCAACTAAGCAGTATCTGAAAGAGGAAACCCTAGTTTTCTACTTCATCTTAGCCTACGGATTTCCGAAAATAGGCTAAATCCAAAAGAAAAGTGTATGGCCAAAATGGGTACATTACATTAACCCTTTTTGTAGGTCTTCAAGCAATTTCAAGCAATCAAGCAAGCAAGATCCAAGACGTTGATGTGATGTGTATGACTTAAGTCCTTCGAGGAAGCCATTGAAGGGTGGTGAGTTGTATAACTTTTTTAATTCATCATTCCTTCCTATCATTTATCTATTTTACCATTTCCATTATCATTATGGAAGTGGAAAAACTAACACAGGGCTCAAGACTAAGGCAAACCCCTAAATGGAACAAATCTTTCCTTCAATTTGAATGTGCAGGTTTTAGGCTTGAAGAGGACTGAAGGAATTTTTAAGACAAGTTGTTGATTGTTGCAATTGAAGCCATACATCTATTCAACTCATGGAAACTCACCTGAAGATCTATCTAGTAGTGTTTCGATAAATCTATAAGCAAAAGCAAAGATCTCAGACTATCATCAAAGGATTGCAAAAATAGAGTAGGAGAGGCATACAAGGACTTAGGTACCCTTGCACAAATTTTTCCTCTTATTTAGACTAGTATCACTATTCTAGGTAGGTGTACAATTCTTTGTGCTTCCCAGATCTTTATACAAGTCATTGTTTCATTTTATTGATTGTAAAATTCTTGCTATTTTGATATTAGGGAACATAATCTAAATAGGTTAATCATAGTAAATCAATCCCAATCTATTCCAAGGATCAAAAGATTATATAGGTCTAATTAGCTCGCCTTCATGGTTGAAAGTCAATCTATACACCTTTTTTTATCTCCATCTTAATGAAACCCTAGGAAAAAAAGGCCACAATTAATCCTAAGTTCTATCCATTAAAACTTAGGTTTCCCTTTTACTTTCTTTCATTTTGGTGAATCTGATATTTTGACATAATAAACCTTCTAAAATATGAAGTAATTCAAAACTAGATCTAGGATTTTCATTCCATTTTTTTGTATTTCTCATTTAGGGTTTCATTTTTGCATCATAAAAGCATAAAACTTCAAAGTTTTTCAACATATATTACATCTTAGGTTTTATTAGGGTTTTTTTTAGTCATCTTATATTGGATCTACATTCAAATTGGATTCATTAGTTCTAAAATATTTCATTGCATCCATTTAGGAATCTTTCATTTAGGTCAAAAAAGTGAAAAAAGTGCATGGTTTAATTTCAAAATTGCATCAAGATCATTATTTTCAAATTTTGGCATCTTATAATCAATCAATTATTGCATCCTTGCTCTAAAAATTGCATTCAAAATTTTCAAAACATTTTCAATATTGTTCCACACTGGCATGTTGAATCACAATTAGCATAAATTAAGAAAATTCTAGAAAAATATTCATTGTGAAACTTGTTTGTAGGTAGACCTAGAATCCTTCAGTGGTTCCTTACACAATCAAACTTTAAAATTTTAGACACCTTTTCTAGAACTTTGACACCCTTGGCCACCTTTGTCTTGTTGCTGGTGGCCCAAAAAAAATTGCATAGATCTTTGTCTCTATATTTTTAGTCTATTTTTTCTGCTGATTTCTAATTTTAAATTATAAAAGGGTGTTATCGCATGTGCAAGAAGGGTGTCATTTTTCTTAATTTATTATGAAACTGGTAAATATTGTTGCATTTTAGTAGGACAATTATTTACATCAAGTTCTCATTGTACAAATCTTGTGTTATCACAATTCATGTTTTATTGTCAGATCTTGTTAAGCATTTCAAAGAATTTTTGTTTTTGATTAGAAAGAAAGGAAGGGCCCTAGTCCCATTTATATAAAAACAACACAAAAACAAAAACCAAAGAGAGAAAACTCAAGCACCAAAGCTTGAACCCATCAAATTTTCCCCCAAGGGCTTTGTTAGAACTATAAAAATCTGATGATTTTTACATATCTTTCATACCCCTAAGTCTCCATGTGGGTCTTACCTTGGGCACATTTTCCTCATTTCATGATATGTTTACCCATATTTTGGCCATGTGACCCCATTGAATCCATTGTGTCATGTATTTTTCATGTTGTGGTCCATATCGACATATGTTTATCTAGGTCTCCTTGACCAATGTTGCTTGTGTGTTAACATATATTTGATGCAGGTGTTTCGGCAATACCTTTTCAGTGTTACAGCGATCGGCATTCACCTGTGGCTTTCTATCGACATGACATTCACATTGTTTCAGCGACCGAGGAGGAACCTATCGGTAGGAGTTTGGTTGTCGAGGTTGTGTCTCATCAAATGTGAAATGTCTCCCCGACTAATGCATGTGGAAGTCTATTGGCGAGAGCTTGGAAATATCAGAATGTGATCTTAGCGAGGTTGTTATGTCTTTCCGATGCAGGATTTCATCAACAGGCTCTCGGGGAAAGTCTTACTGAATGATACATGGAAGGATTTCTTCGGCCAAACGTGTTGCTTTCAGTGTGAGGTTATAACGAATGTGCAATGTCACATAGACTGGTGGTGGATGGATGTGTATTGGTAAGAGTCGGAGCTATCAATGTGAGGTCTTCGCAAGTGACCTTCGATCTCACTGACTTTACACATGGAGTTTCTTTCAATAGGCATTTCGGTGAGACTATTGTGGGTTCAGAGTAGGTCTTAGTGAATGCAATTGGATCTCACCGATAGAATATAAATGGACTTTGTCAGTGTGATATTTTTTCTCTCTTGGCGATCTAAGGTGAGTTTGGGGGTTTCGATATGACATAACATAATCTACAAGATGTCTCACTAATTTTGTCTAGTCACAGTGATACACGAGATGGATGGGAGTATCGGTGAAACATTGAGCAATCTATATAGCATCTCCCCAACTATGTATTTTCTTGGCAAGGATGAATGAAGGTTATATCTTGGTGAGACTGTGCTCTTGTCTTGGCAACTTGGAAATGATAAAGACCTTCGACATAACATAATGCATTCGATATGATTTTTCCCCAATATCACAGTGTTACAATGAAACACAAAAGAACATAAGAATACTCCATGACTTCGATGTGATGAACAAAGTGCTATAGTGACATATAGGTGGTAAGTGGGCATATCGGTGAAACATAAAATGATCTAAACAACATCTTCCTGACTCGAATAAGTCACAGTGAAGGAAAATAGAACCAAGGGGATGACTAACAATTGAATTTCCTTTGGCATAGCTGCTAGATTGTCTCGCCGACTATTTCACTGATGATTAAAAAAATTCAAATATTGTGGCCGACATGTAAATGTTTGAAAACAGTTGTAGGCCGACATGAGTTGAGCCTGAATTTAGTGGTTGGTCGACATGAGATCTCAATTTGATATGTTTTTATAATTCTGGTATATAAATAGGCATTTTGAGATTGTAAATGAACACCAATTATTAGATTTTGATACAAAACAAGTAGATATAGTAGAATAAAATTATCAGATCAAAGACTATTGTTGCATGATTTCAAAATGGAGGTATTTATGAAAATTAGTTATGTTGCTGCATTTCTCTAGTGTTAATTATTTGTTGAATCTAATGAAAGTATTGCTAAGTTGTCTCCAAGATGGATTCTTTCTGATTGTTTAAATTGATATAACAAGTTTGTATTCAATTTATCAATGCACATTTCTTGTACCTGTGTTGTTGATTGATTGGTTCTTTCAAGCAAAGACTAAATCCTTTTAGTTAATCACAGTAATCAGAGATATTCATCTGGATTGTTCAAGTAGAGCTTAGTAGTCACATTCTTTCATGTTTATACAAGTTATAAACATAATATATGCTAGATAATTTGAGTTTTCTCTAGAGAAGTGTTGCTCATCTTGATCTCATTTGACTCTGTATACCCAATAAGGCACTAGTCTCTGCACTTCATCATTTGGATTCATTCAGTTTCTTTACATCTGTTAGTTAAGCATTCATTTTAGGATTAGAACATAATAGTGCTACTGCTTTCAAGTTTGATTTCATTTGTTCACCTCCAATTGCCATTGTGAACAAATTGTTGTAAGAGGATAATGACAAGTTAAGTCTACTTCATTCAGAAGAGGTGCACCAACCCAGGTTTAGCAACACATAAAGAGTAGAAAGTTGAATTATTTTGACCTTGTCTGTTACCCTAAAACATATCAAGAGATTGGCAGCCTCTTGAGGCATCCCGCCAGTGTTTTTGAGAGCTAACAAATTGGAAACTCTACTGGGGAACACATTCAGAATCAAGGCCTTTCATAGAGTCAGGAACTATATACAGACTTCATTGGGAATAAGAAACATTAAGTATTTTCTCACTTTTGAAAAAAGTGAGTGGCAACTCTGACAGAAATTTTGCAGTTGTTCAAATATGAATGGGAGAAGGTCTCAATATAGGGGAGGTCATACTGGAGCTCCTGCCGGCAGCAACAAATGGACACATAAAGATGACAAGATTGATAAGGGAAAGGGTGTAAGTGAAGACATGTGCATGACAGATAAATACAAAGCATCAAGATCACATTATGAAACATATGATCACTATGATACATGGAGAAATAGTTCAAGTGTAGTGCCTTGTACTCCAGAAGATCAAAGAAATACCTTTTCTTTTCTTGATCCTCAGAAACAAGCTGAGTTTAGAGCTGAACTAGAGGCTGAAAAAATTAGAATTCAACATGAATATGATCAGAGGATGGAAGGTAACCAAAATGAGTTTATTAATCATGAGCTTCCTGAGGAAGTAAAAGCACAATTTGAATTACAGAGGAAGGAGATAGATGAACTAAAAGCTACATTTCTGAAAGTCCAAATTACTTCTCAAATAGCTAATTGCCCCCCAAAGTATGTACCACCTCATATACAAGGTAATCATAGTGCAGGGCCTTCTGACTCATCTAGATCTCCTCACCACCAGATAGGGAATCACCATCATTCACCTCACATTCCCACACAACATACAACTATGTAGCCACCTTATGGTCAGCTTTATGTCCCACAACATAATGCACAATACAATAATCCTGTGAACCAGTATCAATACCAACCTATTCCTCCCCCTCAACAGTATACAACAATGATCAGACAGTTTGATTTGGCAGGGTTTCATCTATGCCCTTACCCTATGGATAGCAGCTGGAGAGGTCTGGTGCCTAAGTTTATTGGGAGTAATGCAGTCACTGCTGAAGAACATTTAAGGAATTTCAATGTGTTCATCCAAGACATAGGTATTCCATATGAAGATTTACACATGAGGCTATTTATGATGTCACTTATTGAGGACGCTAAGCATTGGTTCAACAACTTTCTAGCATCTTCAATTGATTCTCTCCAAATATTCCAAGACCGCTTTCTAGAGTAGTATGGGAATCTAAATGCACCAGATGCAACTCTTCATGAATTGATGCGAATTCAGAAAAACCAGAATGATTCAATTTATGATTTCAACTGAAGATTCAACAAGTTGTAGACTAAGGTACCTCTTGGATCAAGGCTACCAAATTATATAGCTTTGAGTGTCTATTTAAATGCATTTGATCCTAAAATAGGGTACGAACTAAGAAATAGATTTCCAAGAGATTTGGCTAAAGCACAAAGAATTGCATTGACAATTGAAAACAATAGGAAGACTGTTGGTCTAATTGGTAAAAGAGACAACCCAAGGCCTCCTCAAAAAAGCAGTAATTATTAGTACAGACAGGAGAATACATACAGAAATGAGAGGCCGAGATTGCATGATATGCCTTATAATACAAACTGGAAGGATGGAAAACCTATAACAGCTAGGCCAAGAAACAAAGAGACTCCTAATCCATTGAGCAAAAAGGGAACTTATATGGTAAGTAATAATTATTTCTATGAAGTTTGTGATCAACCACATTCCCCAGATTATTGTGTTGTAGCCCAAAGGATGCAGAAAGAGGGAATGTTGATGGAAAAAAATGGAGAAGATCACACAGTGTATTTCACTTCAAATACCTTTCATCATGTTCAGGAGAGGTACTCATCTTCAGAGGATGAAGGTTATGAGTATGATGTTTCTAATCAGAAGTACAATGTCCATATGGTTGAATAGAAGGTCTTCTATGATTCTGATGAAGATTATACTGAGCCACAGTCTATTGAGACACCTACTCAATGTAGTGTGAGGAGACTTACTAAAGATGAAATAGAAAGAATAACCATTGCTGTAGTTGAGGAAGCAAAAAGTAAATACTAGTTGAGAAACAAAAAAATAAATGAGATGGAAGGCGTTCCTGGGGGAATTTTTGTGAAGGATTAGAAAGCAACACAAGGAACTGCAAAAAATCCAGAAAAGAGACAGCTTGATAAAAGTGAACAGAAGCCAGTACAAAAAGAGGAAGTGAAGGAATTACACAAAGAGATGCAAAAGCCTGAGTAGCCTAATAAAAAGGAAAAAATAGGAGAAGCACTAGAGCAGAAGAAGATTGTTAAGATGGAGAGCTCTTCTTTTGACTTCACTCAGGCATTATCCTAGGTAAAAATGTATGTTCCACTAATTGAAATGATGAAAATAAAAGAATACAAAGATAGTGTTGTTCAATTGATAACAAGTGGAAATGAAAAATATATGAATTCTAAAAGCAAAGAGATGTTAAGGCAGTCAATAGGTAGGAGAAAATAAATAACTCTAAAGTCTGCTTGAGTGATATATTATCAACTCCCCCTCAAGTTGATCCTTTTTTCACTACATTGCTTATCAATAACAAATTCTTAAGGAATTAAATGATAGACTCTGGTGCTGCTATAAATATCATGTCAGCAAGAGTCATGAAGCAGCTTGGCATGTGGGTTGATACCACTAGAGGTAAGTGTTATGCAATGGATAACAAACCTGTTCATGTGGTTGGTATTACGAAAGATGTTGAAGTCAAACTGGCTACTTATCCACATGTGGCTTATAATATAGATATAATAGTGATTGATACTCCTCCTTAGTTTGGGATGTTTTTGTCAAGGTAGTGGACAATAGTTGTTGGTGGAAATGTCTAATTTGATCTATCTTATGCTACAATACCAGTGAATGGTTAGGAAGTCAAATTGTATAGGGAGCCAAGAATGAACCAGCTTGTTGATTGTGTACCGCAAGATTAGATCAATTATTTTTGTGATGTTGATCTTGGAAATTTTAAAATAGAACTAGCTAAGCCAGAATTAACCAATAGTGATCCAATTCAAAAACATGTTGCACAGAATTGCAATGGCGTATAGAAGATGTATTTTGATGGAGCCTGCAACTAGGAGGGTAATGGAGCTGGGATTGTATTTATTTCGCCTGAAGGTATTACTTTTAAATATTCATTTCTATTAGCATTTGAATGTACAAACAATGTGGCAGAGTATGAAGCTTTATTGACAGACTTGAACATAGCTGTGAAACATAAAATCAAGTTGCTGGCTATTTTGGGTGATTTTGAGTTGGTTGTTTCACAAATCAAGTCAAAATATGCAACAAAGCACAAAATATTGAAGCAATATAGGAACACTATATGGGATAGAATTGAATTGTTTAATGCATTTTTAATTGAGTGGATTAACAGATCAAATTACATAATGGATGATTTCTTAGCAATTGTGGCACTAAAAAGAGATGATATCACATTAGCTATCGTTTCACAAATTAAGTTCAAGACAAGGCCTGTTGTTCCTGATAATATTTATAGTTGGTAGGTCTTCAATGATGATACTGACCTTTTGAAATTTCTCCACTGTATAGATCACTATGAGGATTAGGAAATTGATTTCAATGCTTTTGTTGAAGAAGTAGATGGGAAGCAAACAGTGTTTGGAAAGGAAATATTGCAGCTCAAAATGAATAAGCTTCCTAAGGGCTTAGTGGCATTGGAGAGGTTGTATGATGGAAATGACCAGTCCTTCATGAAACAGACACCATTCAAAAGGGAAGATGTTGAAGAAGTCAACCTGGGGACTGAAATAGCACTAAGAAAGGTGTACATAGGAAGGAAGATAAGTCCTACAATTAGAAGAAAGTTGATAAAATTAATGAGAAAATACAAGCATGTCTTTGCTTGGTCTTATGAAGATCTGAAAGCATACAGGGAGGATTTTTTTCAGCATGAAATACCATGGAAGCCAGATGCTAAACCATTCAAACAAAAGCAAAGACCCATAAATCCAATGCTAGAGCCTAAAATGTAAGAAGAATTGACAAAGCTCAAGGATGGAGGAATTATCAAACCAATCAGGAACTCAACATGGGTTTCAAATTTGGTTCATGTAAGAAAGAAGAATGGTGATATCAAATTATGTGTGGACTTCAAGAATCTGAACATGGCATCTCTCAAGGATAATTATCCTCTACCCAATATGGAGGCTATACTGCTTAAGGTAATAGGATGTGAGCTCTTGTCCATGATGGATGGGTTTTTCAGGATACAACCAGGTCAAGGTCAAAGAATCTGAGTAGTATAAGAAAGCATTTACAACTCCTTGGGGAATTTATGTATACATAAGAATTCCATTTGGTCTCACTAATGCTGGAATGAATTTCTAAAGAGCTATGGATGTGGCATTTATGGATTTTATCAATGTTATCATGATAGTGTACCAAGATGATCTGGCTGCTTATTCAAAGAAGGATGAAGATCATGTGCAACATTTGGAGAAGGTATTTATTAAAGCCCTTGAATATGGTATTAGTTTAAATCCAAATAAGTGTCATTTTGCAGTCACAGAGGGTAAGCTCTTAGGACATATTATTTCAAAAGAAGAAATTAGGATTGATCCTGAGAGGGTTGAAGCTATTGATAAAATTCCCATTCCCAAAATTGTCAAGGCTATTCAATCATTCTTTGAACAAACTAACTTTGTTAGGAGATTTGTTTCTAACTTTGCTAAGATCATCAAGCCTATATCAAAAATGTTGAAGAAAAGATAGACAATGGAGTGGACTGCAGAAGCCTTGGAAACTTTTGTATCTATCAAAAGGGCCATCAAGGAGGCTCTTGTTCTTAAATCTCCAGATTTTGCAAAGCCTTTTTAGATATTTTCATTTGCTTCAATGCACACTATTGCTATTGTTATGTTACAGAAGAATGATGATGGCCATGAACAGCCTGTGTCTTTCTTTAATAAATCATTACAAGGGTATGAATTAAAGTATGACATAGTGGAAAAATAGGATTTTGCATTAGTAAAGGCCACAAAAGCATTTAGACCATATCTTGTTGGAGCAAAGGTGATTACTTATGTCCCTCATGTAGTCATCAAAGAAATTCTCACACAATTTGAAGTTATAGGGAAAAGATGCAGATGGATCAACAAGATTCAAGATTTTGACATGGAAGTACAAATTACTAAGCTAGTAAGAGGCCAAGGCTTAGCTAGACTAATGGAAGAATCAAATATTGAAGCAAGTCAAGTCTGTAATGTAGAAGAAGGGACTGCAATTGCAAGCATTGAGCACACCCCTTGGTATACTGATATCATGCATTACCTTAAGTACATGAAGTGTCTAGAGGGATTGAGTGATAGCCAGAAGAGAACATTGAAGTTGTAAGCATCAAAGTATGTTTTCATGGATGGAGATATGTTTTGGAAGAATAGGGATGGTATACTGTTGTTATGTCTAGATGAGTCATAGGCCAAACATGTTTTATGAGAAATACATGAAGGAGTTTGTGGAGGACATTATTTAGCAAAGACGACCTCACAAAAAATTCTTAGGGTGGCTTATTATTGGCCAAAGGTTTTTAATGATTCTTTTTCACATGTGAGAAAATGTGAAGCCTACCAAAAGTTTTCTAGAAAATTGAAGTATCAGGGTGCTTTACCACTTCAACCCTTATAGGTTGATGCCCCTTTCCATCAATGGGTAATTGATTTCATTGGAGAGATACAAGAAAAATCATCTAGAGGACACAAGTGGATACTGGTTGCCACTGATTATTTTACTAAATGGGTAGAAGCAATCCCAACTAAGCAGGCTACAAGCTAGGTTGTAACAAATTTCTTGACGGACAACATTATCACCAAATTTGGTACACCACTGAGGTTAATCATACACAATGGGATGTGTTTTAGATCATATTATTTCAGAGGCTTCTGTGATACATATGGCATTACTATTTCCTATGCAGCTCCTTATCATCCGCAAGCTAATGGTCAAGCAGAGTCTAGCAATAAGAGTCTTTTGAAGATTATAAGAAGGATGTTAGGAAAAAACAAGAAGGCTTTGGATTCAAAATTAAAGGTGGTTGTGTGGGCTAATAGGATTACTATGAAAAGAGCAATTGGAAAATCCCCATTTGAGTTGGTGTATGGAGCACAAGCTAGCATGCCTTTGTAGAATTTGTTACCAGTCTACAGGTTTGTCCTTCAGGAAGATTTGGAGGTTCCTAAGCCTATGGAAGAAAGAATGGAGCAACTTGCTAAACTTGATGAAATAAGGAGAGTTTCCCAAAATAAAAAACATGAAGTTACAGACACAGATGAAGTATCTATTTGAAAAGAAGGCAAGAAAAAGATAGAAAATTTGAAGAAAATGACTTGGTGTTGATGTGGAACACAAGGTGTCAGGAGAAAGGAAAGCATGGTAAGTTTAAAGCTTTGTGCCTGGGACCTTTTGTTGTTGTTGGAAAGAAGGGTGAAGACTCATACTATCTACAGAATATGGTTGGTGAAGATCAGGAACTGTCTGTTCATGGGAAATTCTTGAAGCATTTCTCCTCTTGAGCAACACAGAGGATTAAGGGTTGCCAGTGCATGGAAAACTCTTTCTCATCCTCTCTAAAATTATTTTCCATGCACAGTAATTTAGGATTTTTTTCATCTCCATTTCACTTTCATTTTCCATTCATTTCCATTTTGCATTCATTCCCATTGCCATTCATTCCATTTATGCTCACTGGTTTGTCATTTTGTGTTTAGTCTGCTCACCCAAAAATCTAGATCCTTGTTGCAATGATCTTACTATCATTCATCCCCAGATGAAACCACTGTTAGAACTATAAAAATATGATGATTTTTACATATCTTTCATACCCCTAAGTCTCCATGTGGGTCTTACCTTGGGCACATTTTCCTCATTTCATGATATGTTTACCCATATTTTGGCCGTGTGACCCCATTGAATCCATCGTGTCATGTATTTTTCATGTTGTGGTCCATATCGGCATTGAACCATGTTGCTTGTGTGTTAACATATATTTGTTGCAGGTGTTTCAACAAGACATTTTCAATGTTACAACGATCGACATTCACCTGTAGATTTCAATTGGCATGACATTCACATTGTTTTAGCAACTAAGGAGGAACCTATCGGTAGGAGTTTGGTCATCGGGGTTGTGTCTCATCGAATGTGAAATGTCTCCTCAACTAATGCATGTGGAATTCTATCAGCGAGAGCTTGGCAATATCGGAATTTGATCTCAGCGAGGTTGTTATGTCTTGCTGACATGGGGTTTCATCAATAGGTTCTCGAGGAAAGTCTTACTGAACGATACATGGAAGGATTTCTTTAGCCAAACGTGTTGCTTTCGGTGTGAGGTTATAATGAATGTGCAATGTCACACTAACCAGTGGCGGATGGATGCATATCAGTAAGAGTCAAAGCTATCAATGTGAGGTCTTGGTGAGTGACCTTCGGTCACGCCGACTTTACACATGGAGTTTCTTTCAATAGGCATTTTGGTGAGACTATTGTGGGTTCGAAGCAGGTCTTAGTGAATGCAATTGGATCTCACCGATGGAATATAAATGGAATTTTTTGGTGTGAGATTTTTTCTCTCTTGGCGATCTAAGGTGAGTTCGGGGGTTTTGATATGACATAACATAATCTACAAGATGTCTCACCTATTTTCTCTAGTCACAGCAATACACAAGATGGATGGGAGTATCAATGAAACATTGAGCAATCTATATAGCATCTCCCTGACTAGGTATTGTCTTGGCAAGGATGAATGAAGGTTATATCTCGGTGAGACTATGCTCTTGTCTTGACAACTTGGAAATGATAAAGACCTTCAGCATAACATAATGCATTCAATATGATGTTTCCCCAATATCACAGTGTTACAATGAAACACAAAAGAACATAAGAATACTCCATGACTTTAGTGTAACGAACAAAGTGCTATAGTGACATATAGGTGGTAAGTGGGCATAACGGTGAAACATAAAATGATCTAAATGACATCTTCCCAACTCGGATAAGTCACAACAAAGGCGAATAGAACCAAGGGGATGACTAATGATTGAATTGCCTTCAACATAGTTGTCGGATTGTCTTGCTGACTATTTCACTGATGATTAATAAAATTCAAATACTCTAGCCGACATGTAAATGTTTGAAAAACATTGCATGCCGACATGAGTTTAGCCTAAATTCAGTGGTTGGCCAACATGAGATCTCAATTTGATATGTTTTCTAATGCTGGTGTATAAATAGGCATTTTGTGATTGTAAATGAACATGAGTTATTAGATTTTGATACAAAACAAGTAGATACAGTAGAATAAAATTATCAGATCAGAGACTATTGTTGCATGATTTCAAAATGGAGGTATTTATGAAAATTAGTTGATGTTGTTGCATTTCTCTAGTGTTAATTATTTGTTGAATCTAATGAAAGTATTGCTAAGTTGTCTCCAAGATGGATTCTTTCTGATTGTTTAAATTGATATAACAAGTTTGTATTCAATTTATCAGTGCACATTTGTTGTACCTATGTCGTTGATTGATTGGTTCTTTCAAGAAAAGACTAAATCCTTTTAGTTAATCATGGTAATCAGAGAGATTCATCTGGATTGTTCAATTAGAGCTTAGTAATCACATTCTTGCATGTATATACAATTTATAAACATAATATATGCCAGATAATTTGAGTTTTCTCTAGAGAAGTGTTGCTCATCTTGAGCTCATTTGACTTCGCATACCCAATAAGGCACTAGTCTATGCACTTCATCGTTTGGATTCATTCAGTTTCTTTATATATGTTAGTTAAGTATTCATTTTAGGATTAGATCATAATAGTGCTACTACTTTCAAGTTTGATTTCATTTGTTCACCTCCAATTGCCATTGTGAAAAAATTGTTGTAAGAGGATAATCACAAGTTAAGTTTGCTTCATTCAAAAGAGGTGCACCCGCCTTGGTTTAGCAACACCTAAAGAGTAGAAGGTTGAATTATTTTGACCTTGTCTATTACCCTGAAACATATAAAGAGATTGGCAGCCTCTTCAGGCATCCCGCCTACATTTTTGAGAGCTAACAGGCTTGTTAAGTGAAATAGAGTTCTTCTTAGGAGTACATTTCTTCTTGTGATGAACAACTATCCAAGGAGAAATAGAAACCAAGTTTGAATCATTTAGATAGGAAGGTGGAGAAGCCCCTTTAGAAAAACTAATGGGTATGTGCAAGACCATGATGGGACAAAAAGTAGCAATATGATGGGTATTTGTAGGGTATGTATCTAACGACTTTTTTTTCAACCCAAAATTGATGAAATGAAAAGGGTTTTTAAAGGAGATTCTCAACTTTTCACCAATATAAATTATGATTTACTTTGAATTTAATAAATAATTATTATTCATTTTCTATTTGAATTATGTGTAAAGTCCTAATTGATAGGGTGATTGAAAAACATATATAGCTTTCAAATGATATCGCATTTTTGGAATCCAAAATATGCATCACAGTCTATGCTTTGCATACTATAGGATTAAAAAAAGAAAAATTGAATTTCATGAAGTTTTGACCAAGTTAAGGTGGTCAGACATATCAGTTTTTATACTTTTTCAAATTTGTAATAAAAAAATCATAATTAATTATTTACTTGGAAAACAATTACAAAAAAATATGCATCACATTCAGAAATGAGTCCTCTACTTATGTCTAAAATCTTATAAAAAAATATTATCATTTTATTGTGGTTGGGGTGGTCAAACAGACATCTGCTTATTTTTTCCCTTAAATTTTACTTCTACATTGAAATTTCAAATTTTCACCAAATAGATTTAGAAAAAAAAAAAAAACTAGTAGTTCTAAAACTACATTCAATAT
>VDFB02083823.1:0-42160 GCA_007258455.2 Sequoia sempervirens
AGGTAGTTCTCCAAAAATTTTGCTTCCAGACTCTCAGCTATTGCATGGGAATAACTATTCTACCTGGAAAACCAAACTCAAAACTCAGCTCGAGTTTGAAGAGGTTTGGGATGTGGTGAGCGGTGCCACAGCTAGACATAAAATAGATGTTGATGAACAGAAGAAATTTGATCAAGCTGATAGAAAGGCGAGATTGATCATTTTGTTCAGTGTGTCTGATGATGTCCAACCCTTTATCCGCGACTTGTCCACAGCCAAAGATGCATGGGACAAGCTCAAGACATTGTATGAGGTGAAGAATCAGAATCAGATCTTGAATTTGGAGAGTCAGCTACACAACCTGAAGATGAAGAATGGAGAATAGTTAGAATCCTTCCTCAAAAGGATTGTGGAGTTGAGATCTTCCCTACAAGCATTAGGGAAAATAATTGATGATACATTTTTGTTGCCTATTGTCCTATGGGCACTGCCTCCTAGATATAAAGTCTTTGTGACAACTTTGAATGTCATTTCAAGACAACCCCCACATTTGAGAAGCTAGTAAATCTACTCCAAAAAGAAGAATCTATCAACTAGGAACATGATCAAGATGATCATGCCATGACTACACATCATAATGACAAGAAGCCTATGAAGAAGTGTCCAATATGTGAAAGAGTTGGACATGATGTGAAAAATTGTTGGTACAACTCCTTCAACAAAGGATCATACAACAAACCACATCCAAAGAAGCCACTTCAAAGTGGCAAACCACAATGGGAGCAAAAGAACAAATAGAAACAACAAAGCAATGTTGTTGAAGTAGAAGATTCTCCAAATAAGGAATGCGTGCTTTTAGCTCACACTTCAAAAGAGGGTTCACAATCAACATCAATATGGTATGTGGACTCAGGTGCTACAAAGCACATGACTGGTCAAAAGGAGTGGTTTCTCACATTGAAACCCCATCATGGTACAATCACTCTTGGAGATGATACCACTCATGAAATCAAAGGTATTGGTGACATCTCTTTGAAGTTTGGCATTAATTGTTGCAAGATTACTAGTGTCTTGTATGTGCCAAGACTTACCAAAAATATCCTTTCTATTAATCAATTTCTTGACCACAAGCTTAGGATTGAGTTTGATAGCCATCAGGATACAAAGATTTGTCTTATGAAAGATAATTCTAAAAATGAAAAGATTGTTTCCAGTGCTACTAAGATTGGAAAAATGTTCAAGCTTGATACAGTTGCTAATAATCAAGCCTTAGTGACTAAGGATGAAGAACTTGCTCTGCTTTAGCATCATAGATTTGGTCATTTAAACACTAGTTACTTGCTAACACTTAGTAAGAAATGCATGGTTAAAGGGCTTCCCTTGCTTGAGAAGTCGAGTGCTATTTGTTCTAGTTGTATTGCTGGAAAACAACATAGAGCACCCTTCTATCCTAGTGAGCATTGTGCAAGCCAACCTTTGCAGCTAGTGCATACCAATCTGTGTGGGCCTATGCCACCTAGTCACAATGGCTACAAGTACTTTCAAAAGTTTGTTGATGACCATACAAGGAAAATGTGGTTATATTGCTTGCAACATAAAGATGAAGCTCTATCATATTTCAAAGAGTTTTGCACTCAAGTAGAGAAAAATACGAATCATTGTATTCATGTCCTCGACTCAGATCAAGGAGGGAATACACTAGCACAAAATTCTCCACATATCTAAAAGAAAATGAAATTTAGCGTCAACTGAATGTAGCATACACACCTTGAGCAACGAAATGGAGTTGTTGAACGGAGAAATCGCATCATCGTGGAGATGGTCCAAAGTATGTTGAAAGATTCCCAACTATACCATGCATATTGGGCTGAAGTTGTTTACACAACAGTTTATCTTTTGAATCATACACCAACCAAAGCACGTGATGGCATTACACCAGAAGAAGCATGAACAGGGGTAAAGCCTTCTATCTCTCATCTTTGTGTGTTTGGATGCACTGCCTATATGCACATTCCTAAACAGAAAAAGGAAGAAGCTAGATGAAAAATCAATGAAATGTACATTCTTCTAGGATATAGTAATGAATCCAAAGCATAGCGCCTCATGGATCCCAATACAAAGAAGATATACGTTAGTAGAGATGTAATTTTTGATGAGAACAATGATGTAAGTTCTCCTGCATCATCATCTACTTCAGATAGTGCTCCTATTTTCAACATGGATGGTAAAAATGATGGGCGCGTTGATAATCAATCAACACCCACCATTGTCACCAAACCTTTACCAAAGTGGTACACTAGTACCATTCAAGATGCAAAGTTAGATGGAGTCCCAGACATTTCCACTTCAGGTCCAAAGACTCGCAACATGGCTCACAATGAGGTAAACTTTGCACTAATGACTGCAGTTGTTGAAAATTTTGAGCCGTCTAATGTTCAAGAAGAACTAGAATCAAAGCCTTGGAAAGAGGCTATGGAAGTAGAGTATCAATCTCTGATGAAAAACAACACTTGGGAGCTTGTTGATCTACCACCTGGTAAGAAAGCAATTGGTTGTAAATGGATTTTTAAAAATAAGTATAAAGCAGATGGTAGTATAGATAAACATAAGGCTAGACTTGTAGCCAAGGGTTATGCCTAGAAAGAAGGAATAGACTATGAGGAAACATTTGCTCCCACTGCAAAGATAAAAAACATTAGAATGATTTTTGCTTTAGCTGCTCAATTTGGATGGAAATTGTATCAAATGGATGTAAAAAGTGCCTTTCTTAATGGGGACCTTAAGGAAGAGGTCTATATGACCCAACTAGGGGGATATGTTGCACCTATAAAGAGGAAAAGGTATGCAAACTTGTCAAGTCCCTATATGGTCTCAAACAAGCTCCAAGAGCTTGGTATATATTAAAATTGATGAACATTTGCTAAAACATGGTTTTACTAAGCATCCATATGATCCAAATCTCTATCTCAAGGATCAAGGGGGGGATATTGTAATTGTTATTGTATATGTTCATAACTTAGTTATCAAAGGTAGCTCAGAAGCAATGATTGAGACAACCAAAAATGATCTCAAGAAGGCCTTTGATATGACAAATCTCGGGCTACTTCACTATTGCCTCGATTTATAGGTATGGCAAACAAATCACCATATCTTTGTTTCTCAAAGAAAATATGCCAAGACATTACTTGAGAAATTCAAAATGATGGATTCCAAATCCATTTCTACACCTATAGAATCAGGTTTGCAGTTATTTACACCTGATATATCTCCTCGAGTGAATGCAACTCTCTATCGTCAAATGATTGGAGACTTGATTTACCTGACATATACTAGACTAGATATCAGTTTTGTTGTTAAGTATCTTTCACGATTCATGCAAGAACCAAAGAAATATCATTGGCTAGCAGCAAAAAGGGTCTTAAGGTATCTACATGGTACAATGGATCATGGTTTGGAATATAAAAAAGAATGATCAATTCTTCTTAACTGGGTACATAGATGCAAATTATGTAGGTTCTATTGATGATAGGAAATCCACTTTTGGATTTTTAATCTTCCTCGGATCAGGTCCTATTTCTTGGGTATGTGCAGGATCATCATGGAAAAAATAGGCCCTTAAGTGGCAAAAAATTCAAAAAAATCAGTGTTAGGAAACTTGACGTAAAAATTTGAATAAGTTATCTATATTATTTCAAAATATGTAAGAATAGAATCTTTAGAAAATTGAATGTAGTTTCTAAAATACTAGGTTTATTTAAAAATAAATAAAATCTATTTGGTGAAAATTTAAAATTTCAATGCAGTAGTACTTAAATTTCAGGGAAAAAATAAGTAGGTGTCTGTTTGACCACCCTAACCATAATAAAATGATAATATTTTTTTATAAGATTTTATATATAAGTAGAGGACTCATGTACGGAAGTGATGCATATTTTTTTGTAATTTTTTTCCAAGTAAATAATTAATTATGAATTTTTTATTACAACTTTTAAAAAATATAAAAACTCGTATGTCTAACCACCTTAACTTGGTCAAAAATTCATGAAATGTAATTTTTTATTTTTTTAATCCTATAGTATGTGAAGCATAGAATGTGACACATGTTTTGGATTCAAAAAATGTCATACCGTTTGAAAGTTATAGATGTTTTTCAATCAACCTATCAATTAGGACTTTAGTCGTAATTCTAATAGAAAATGAATAATAATTATTTATTAAATTCAAATTAATGCATAATTTATATTGGTGGAAAGTTGAGAATCTCCTCTAAAAATCCTTTTCATTTCATCAATTTTGGGTTAAAAAAATAGTCGTCAGCCACATACCCTACAAATACCTATAATATTGCCACTTTTTGGCCCATCATGATCCTGCACATACCCTCTTCGGGAAGTAAGAAGCAAGCCGTAGTTGTTTGTTCCTCAACAAAGGCAGAATATCCAGCAGCAAGTGCAACAATTTGTGAGGCAGTTTGGCTATGCCACATATTAGAAGGATTGGGGGTACCTCAAAACCAACCTATTGTCCTCTACTGTGATAATTAGAGTGTTCTCAAGCTTGTTCGTAATCTAGTGTTTCACGAATGGACAAAGCATATTGAAGTTGATTGTCACTTCATTCGAGAACATGTTCAACAAAACAACATCCAACTCCAATTCTGCTCAACTCAAGAACAACATGTAGATATCTTCACAAAGCCTCTTGCATGTGTGAAGTTCAAAACATTTCAGGGTCCTCTTATTAGTACTTTAAAACAATGATGTAATAAGGGGGGAATGTTGGCATATTCCATCATTGTCCACTCGTGCATAGTTTGTTTTCATTTGTTATTGTCTTATAGTGTGTTTAGGAATTGAGTTAGTAATTTGTTATACCCGTCACTGTTGACAAACACACGAGTTATCTCCTATCTTCTTGTATAAATAGATGACTATAATGTACAAAGGAGATCAATTTGATTGCTTTGCAAAATCTATTAAATATACACCACTTTCTCATAAAATAACCTTAGCAAGGTAGTTTGACAAGGATGAACAACTTCCAAATATTCTTTTTCATTTCCATCACAAACTGTAGTTACAAAAATTGTCAACCCATTGATTGCTTGCATGAAGTAATTCAAGATCATGAGTTGGTAAATGATCCATCATGGAGTGTTCATTTTTTGATTTTGTACCCATGTTTTTTTGGGTGTGATATTATTTTTAAGAAATAAACGAGTCATTTGTTATTTGGTGAGTTGTGTAGGGCCTTTCAAATGAGGTGATCATTTGCACTTGTAAAATGAAGTCAATGATTAGGTATTTGGGTTTGGTTTTATTTACCATCATTTGCATGTCCTTCTCAAATCCTAGATCTCAATTAAGTAGCGCTAATGGAAAACCATTTATCTCCATTTATGATAGACTCACAATGGGTTACAAGGTTATTGCAAGTTCTTGAAAGTTTGGTCTTTGTTTAAAAGTTGTTTGACATATATGAGTAGAACATGACCAAGACATTGATTCAAGTAGTGCATGCTATAATGCTACTATTTGTGTAGGGGACACGAAACTTTAAAGTGTTCAAAATGCTACCCTAGTGTTGCAAAAGGGTGTCTCAACCTTGCATTCCTAATGTTCATTTAATATATTTTGTATGCACTTGCTATTTTTATAACATACATAACTAATTTAAACCATAAATGATATTAATTAATTCAAATATTTCCACTTCAGTTGACTATCAAATCTCATATAAGAATGTTGAAATCATAATATCAAATTAGAACACTTTAAGCTTATTATCTTAACTTAATCCAAATACTCTATTACTAAAAATCCTTTACAAGTCCATTACAAAGGTTGTTATCATCAGGTTATATTTTAAAAAAAACAACCTTTACAATATATGAGACTCATATTGTCTCATTGATAAATCATCAATAGTTTCAAAACTTAATAAATTAAATAATATAATTTTGATAATACATCAAACTTGTTTCTTCTATGAATTTGATCTAGGAGAGAGAATTGGATCATGGTGCTTTAACCACCAATCAAAAATCTTGTTAGGCATCTCTATATTTTTCCATGTAGATAAAATCCATCCCTTGCATAGAGGCAATAGAAAAATAGAGTCATCTAGAATGTAGAGAATCATGTACAACTATGTTCTACTTATCACATACATGATTACTTACATACAAACTTAGAAAATATATGGATAGTGTAGGAAACAAAAAAATTATTTAAGAAAATATTTTATGACACTTTGGCCAAATATTTCTATACCTTATGCACTATAGTTCACTTCCCATGTAATTAAATTACAATACAAATAATTAACTACCTCTATAATTTGAGAAGAATCCGAGAAGAATCCTAAGTTAAAGGTCCAGATTTAGCAAATTAAGCTTCAAGTGAACCAGTTGTTAAGTAAAAGCGTCTTCATACTGCACAAGCTCTAAGGTCCCAGTTTTGATCTTGCTGCAACAATTCGGTTTGGATTTTGTTGTTCAATGTTGTTGTTCCAATTTGCTACAGCTGGAACGTAACATACTTAATCATTGATGCTAAGTCTATTGTTGTTATGTAGTTTATTGTTGTTTATGTAATTTTTGATGCTATTTTGTAAGTTTGCTACTACTGGTGATTGTTTTTGGCCATTATGACTTGATCAACTTTTTTGTAGTTTATAATTGTAGTTTTGATCTTGCTACTACAATTCGGTTTGGATTTTGTTGTTCAATGTTGTTGTTCCAGTTTGCTATAGCTGGAACGTAACATACTTAATCATTGTTGCTAAGTCTATTGTTGTTTATGTAATTTTTGATGCTATTTTGTAAGTTTGCTACTACTGGTGATTGTTTTTGGTCATTATGACTTGATCAGCTTCTCTATAGTTTATAACTGCATTTTATTCTTTGTATCTTGCATTTTTTTCAATAAAAAAAATTAACTACCTCTAAGTGAAAAATTGGTACAACAACTATTAATCATCCAAAACACTAATATTTATTCATCAAATAAAATATGTAAATCACTTCTACTCATTAAATGCAATCAAATCATTAAAAAATGACTTCTTTAAATAGTTATTCTTATAACTTGGAATTTAACTTTGCCTAATAATGGGCTAGAATGATAACTTGTGTCTTATTTAGTAATGATGGTAAGAGTGTACGATGAGACATGTGAATGAATGAATGAATTCAAATTAATTTTAATGACGTCCACGATACCAAGTAGCCTAAGGGACCAAGGAACACAACCTAAACACATTTTTAGGTTCCTTTTGATGTCGCCTCTTCTATTGGATATCTTGACCAAGAAACTCATTGTTTTGTGGCATCTCACCTCCTCAAAAATCCCATTCAAACTACCCTCCTTCAAAATGTTTTCAAACTGAATACGAATATCTTCATATGCTACACAATCAAATATGATGTGTCGTTCTGTTTCAACCAACCCTTTATTGTAGAAAATGCATATTCTTTCATCCCATTCCTCCTTGGGGACCATCCATTTGCTCGTCCCACATCGAAGATGATGAGAGTCGGTCCTCGATTATGCAATTAAAATTTTAGCTTTACCTTTAACCACAACCTTCAAATAATCCTTTTCATCATGTTCCTCTGTGGGGTTGAACTCTTTGACATAGTGCACTTTTTTACAACCAATTTGCTTTGTCCACATGACAGTCCTGAATTTTTTTAACACAATTTTTTTCTTCATTAGTGTTAGGAAAATCCTATAGATTAATGTCCCACTTGCTCATCCATTTGATGTTTTGTTTCATCCAAGTCTTTTTCCTACGCTCTAATTCTTCCTTCACAACCATCTTGGGTTAGTGATGCTTATCCATGCTATCTACCTTTTTTTTTTTTTTGATGAATAGGCAGCTATCTATATTAATTCAAATATAAAGATACATATTCACAAAAAAAGGGTGGGTGGTAGAAAGGCACACCCCAAGAGTCACATGGGCAACGCCCAGAAAATTCACAGATCACGTGGGCTAGGCCCAAAAGTCCAAAATTACAAAAATAAAAAGGCCATTAAGTGGCCAGAGCAGTGCCAGCAGAGCCAAGAGGGTCTCTATCATCCAAATTTTTTCCCCATACATCAGCGGGGTCTGGAGTGACGTCAGGAGGAGGACCCCAACCATCATCAGCATCTTTTTTCTCTTTATCTTCTTCCTCGCGTCGGGGCGAGATTGCAAGCGCCAGACGTGGGAGCGCTTTACCAATGACTGGCCAACCAGAGCCAGAAGCAGGAGGAACATCAAAGGGCCACCCGAAACCACCGCCGCCCCTCCCCGAAGCACCGCCGCCGCTCCCCGAAGCACCGCCAGAAGGCCACCCCTAGCTAGCCCGTGGCGGAGGAGAATGGTTTCGTCGAGGAGTGCGAGAATCCCGCTGGGGTGGGGGTTGTGAACGGGGACGCACAGAGCCACTCCGTTGCTGGCCCCTGGAGGGCGACTGGCCGCCTATCTACCTTTTTTTAATAACTTAACAAACAAATTATTGCAAATGCCTCCATTGGGAACATACCCACTTCAACCAAAAGGATCTCATAGGGGATTGTTGATTTGACTTTGAGACTACTAGTAATTAAATGTTTTTGGATTCTTTCAACCTGCCTCCACTTGTGGGTTGATATGTCATTCCCCCAAACCTCGTAGCCATAGAATAAAACCGACACAACCAACAAACCAAAAAATATTTTATTGGTTTTCCAATCCCATAATTCTGCTTTCCTACACCTATTTAGGAGTAGGAAAGAAGCTCTTTACCCACCTTGAATCCTTTTTACCCTACAAGTCACCCAATTGAACTTATTGTGAAAATAAATTCCTAAGTACTTGTACTCTTCCACTATTTCCAATGAACTTCCTTCAAAGATAAAGTTAAATTGTTGCTTCTTCCTTTTCAAAGAAAAAATCATGATTTTGGTCTTGTTGGTGTTAACTTGCATCCTGACCTCATGCCAAAAGTGCTCTTGAGCCACCAAGTTCTCTTTCAATCCATGTGCAATTCTTGCAATCATAATAAGATCATCTGCATACAAAAGCAACTTCACCACATAACTCACTAGTTGGATTCCCATCTCCAATAGACTTGTTTAACCAATCTATAGTGCCCCTCCATGTTTCAACATTTATGATGCTTATGTTAGATGCTAGTGGAATTATTTTGTGTTTCAGGTACTCTTTGCTTGTGGTTACGACATTCTATAATGACACTTGTTCAGCATGTTACTATGTTAGATGATGTATTAGGATATTAGCATACTAACCCTTATTGATGATTTTATGCGTAAATGATCTAAGGGACACTAATGCTTTATGATTATGATAACCCCTATTTAATGATTTTATTTAAGGATATTTGGTGAAGTACTAACGTTTAATAATGATATGCTTAGATCATTATCATGACTATGTGTGATGCTAAATGTTGACCAGTCTTTGATTATTTTGATGATGAATATGACATGTTTATTAATATACTAGAAATAAAATGTGTTATCTTATTTTGGAATGGTTTACGATTATTGATGTTACGTGAGATGTTATTTGATATATTATATGATGTTTTTAAATGTTATTTTAGTGTGAAGGGAAGGATGCCGTATTTCTCACTTGTGAGAACCTTACGATGTTTTGATTTCCTTTCACTAGGTATGTGATGATTATATATACATGTGCAAAGACGTTTTGTATGCTACAAGTTCCAAGTACAAGGCATCGACTACACCTGAATTGGTAGGTCTGAGCGTGCCTCGAAACCTAATGGATTAGTTGATCGGAGATAGCACTTGGTCCCCTAACCTAGCCATCGTCCTTGAAGAGGATGAGTATCTAGTCTTGCACCCCGTCAGTGTTGTCAATATGGTTGGTTTGGTCAGTCAGTGTTGTTTGTGGCCTTGCTTTTTGACCTTGCATAGTGGTCAGGTATTGATTGGCTTTTGGTTATTTGATTTAGAATTGTTTGATAAATGCTTTTGATTAATTGTCGCATTAAAATAAAATTATTAAGTTAAAAGGTATTTTTGATAGGTAAATATAAATGCTTATATTTAATCGTAGTTATGATAAAATGAATTATTAACGTAATGCTAAAGTAAATAAAAAAAATATTATTAAGTTCAGCTATAAAGTTAATTATTAAATGTGAATAAATTAGAGTATGTTTGGATAAATAAATATAGAAGTAATCATAATAAATAATAAAATAATATGATAAATCAAAAGGCTTTTAATTAATTAAAAATTTATTATTGCGACAAGGAAAAGGCTAATTTAATAAATTTAAAGTTAATTATTAATTGTGAAAATTGATTGGTTTTCCCTAGAAAATGAACAGTCTCCCTCTTTCTGTAAATATTGTTCTGATGGGAGATTTTTCATTCTGGTTTTGGGTGAAAGAGTAATTTGTCTACAAAATTTTGAATACTATTGATTTTGAATTGGGATTTTGGAAAAACTGATTAGTATTCTTGGAAAAATTGATTTGGGGGTTCAAAAAGATTGGATTTGCAAGTCGGAAATTTAAAGCTCGACATTGAATCTCCAGCCTGTTGTATCTTAAGAACTCTAGCGTCTGTGCTAAATTATGTTTAGTCCATTTCTTGGATAAATATTCGTGGATAATCTTCGAATCCTAGATTAATTGTTTCTAAAGTATCTTAAAGTTAAGGTTAGTACTTGACTAGAAAGGGAGTCATCTATTGTATCTTGACACTGAGTCTTACAGTTACTATATCTTGCACACTTAATGAATTCTCTGAGTCATTATGGTTTCCTAGGTGAAGTCATGGCTAAACAAAAAAAGTCTTACTTCAGCGCCACTATAATGCTCAAACCCATGTGAGCTTCATTGCTTACAAGCCAAAGTGTGGAAACATGTGAAGAAAAGAATATCAAAATAAAGGAAAGAGAAAAAAATGAAAGATTATAACTCTTGGCTTTGGGTGTGCGGACATCTCTATAGGCATACACTCAAAACAAGAAAATAAAAGTAATAAATCGTCGGAAGTAGAGCAATCTCTGTGGGTTTATAGAAGATAACCTCGTCGGGGCTATAGACGCTCGCTGGCAGCGAGGCTCTATCCAAGGATGCTTTTGGAGTTAAGACAAAACACACAAACAACCATGATGGAACCAAAGAGTCATGTTGGTCTTAAGAGACGGAAATAAACGCATTTGCACACACTTGTAACTACAGGATATAGGGTCTTGATACAGTTTAGTATTCCTCTTTCCTTTCGAGTACTCTTCTTAGCCAAAGGGTAAGTTAGTTAGAATAAATCTAAGATTCTGGATTTGGAGGAAATTCTATCTTTGAAATGTTCAGGAACATTTATTCAGGTTGGCGCTAAATGTTGTGACCTTTTCACACATCGCCCCATTGCAAATGGGGACCCTCGTTGGTTTGCTCTTAGGGTTTAGCTTTGAGTAGCAATTTCATAATCTTTGTCGCTCTGGGAATTTCATGTCAAAAGTTTGGAGTCATCACCCGAGCTAAGTTGAGAATTTTGGCCTGAAACTGAACGTGAACATCATAGAAGTGCTTAGAAGACCCAATAGATGAGGATCGCCTGTGCTTTCGCTCAATTCTGACACTTCCTATTTTTTAGGGATTCTACTTTTCTGCTTTTTTCGTTTTTGGCATTTCTGGACCAATATGGAATTTACTATTTTTAGAAAGTTGCTTTTTGCTTTTTTTCTATTTTTAGTAAGTTTCTATTTTTATAAAGTGCTAGGTGTCACTGGCAGTGGAGTCAAAAGTTTCCACTTTTAGAATTGAAAAGCATGCAAAAATCAAGCAAAAATCTTAAAAAATTTAAAAATCATGAGAAAAGCAAAAGAAAAGCACATGCAAAAGTTTGAAAAGCAGGAAAAAGCACATGCAAAAGCTGGAAAATCAATCGAAAAATCACACCTTCAAGAGAGAAAATCAATGAAAATCAAGTAAAAAGCAAGGAAATTATGGTGAAATTTGCCTAAGGCTAGAGAGGTGCGCCCATGAGGAAATCCAATTCAATCTTTGAAAAATCCATTTAAAAATCCATTCATCGAAAAGAAATCCAGTTAAATCTTGAAAAAATCCAGTTAAAATTCATCCATTTGAGAAGTCTTGTTAAAATTTGCCCAGTATAAGGAAATCCAGTTGGATAATTCGAAATTCCAGTTAGAAAATGATGAAAATTGGCTAAGGCAAGTAAAAAATTCGAATTGGACTTCAAGAATTCCAAGATAAAGTTAAAATCCAGTTGGATGATTAAAAATTCTAGTTGAAAGTCGAATTTCCAAGGAGAGAATAAAAAAAAATTCCAAGGAAAAGACCCACCTTGGTAAAGGGAAAAATCTAGTTGAAAAGTGGATTAGTCCACTTAGAAGTTGAATTTTTCTAAAAGCAAAAAGAAGTAAATAACTTAAGTTTTTATTTAAAAATAAAGACTTAGTCAGCAAGCAAGAAGGGACGCCTTGGAAAGGTCAAAGAAAAGAAGATAAGATCGCTTTTTGCATTTTAGAACAAAGCACCCAATCAGAGAAAAGATCGACCCAGGCAAATAAGGAAACTTTTTATTATAAAAGAAGTGCTTGTGAATTTATTTTTCATTATTCACAGGTTAAGTTTTTTCACAGGAAAACTTCTCTCAGCCAAAGGCGTCCTTATTTTCTTCTTGAGCTGCAAGTTACATTGATTCCAGAGTACAAGGTTGGACATTTTTCTTCTATTTTCAGATTTCTCAATCATCTATAGAGTCATAGTTGGCGAATTTGAAGAAAGAAAAGGATTTTTATCTTGGATTTGCACAAGAACTTCAGTTTTCCACTTTAAAAGTCCAGTAAATTGTTTAAAAAATTCTTTGAATGTTCTTTTAAAAAGATTAAGGCTGGTTAAATTTCATTTTATTAAGATTTATTCTCCAACCAGCCTAGGCAGTCAAGTTCTAGAATTTTTTAATTGATTTATTTAAATATTCTCCAGCCATAAAATCGCCTTCTTTACAATTTGTGAATATTTTTCTAACTTCAAGCTTCATACAGGTGAGATGCCTACCTCGAAGAATGTAGGAGGAATTAGAAAGAATCAACACTTGAAGAGGAAATGGCAAGTTGGAAGGAAAGTCCGCCCAAGCCAAGGAAGGCATGGCATGAGGTTCATGAAGTCCACCTAGCCAAGAGGAGAAAAAATTCAGAAAATTGACTTAAGTGTTGGAAGGAAAACAAGAGGAATAAAAAGGAAAAGTAAAGAGGAAGTGAATAAAATCCTTGTCCAAGGATGGAATTTTTCCTACATAGCACAAGCCGGATTCAAAATTGAGGGCAAGTCCATAAGAAAAGTTCATTCGAGCATCAAGATGGCCAAAATCTTGGCTAAATGTTGAATAATCCGCATGAAGGTGTTACAAAATGAACTTGAATAGCCAAAATTTGGCTAAGTATGGGAAATACTTCACAGAGAAAATTCCAATTTCCTCCATTGTGGCGAAAGCACCAAGGCATTCTTCTTCAAATTCAAGGCACTTGAAAGAATATTCAAACATCTTGGGGGGATTTCATCTACAATCCCAGACCTATTGAAGCAACCAAGGCAACTTCTTGAAGGATTTCATCCCCTAAAGAATCAAAGACAAACTCTCAATCAAAATCAGATGGTGACAGGAAGATTGTTCCAAAAAAATTTCCACACTTAGATAATTTCTTGACACAAATTAGATAAAGCGGAGAGGAAGTCCAAAGGAATAGCACCAATCCAACTCAAGGCGCTTGTGGGAATTTTGAAGCAATCAAGAAAGAAAACCTTAATAACCTCAAGTCTAAACATGTACTCCAAGGCGAGACTTCCAATACAAGTGAGAAGAAGAAATCAAAGTCTCAAAAGGAATCCAAGATCAAAGCTAGGAAGAAACAAGCACAAAGGACAGAGTCATCGGCAAGGAAAATATTCTAAGGCAAGAATATGGAAAAACGAACAAAGTGACCAAGGCGGACATTCAACCTGCTGGAGTGGCATCTCAACCAATCAAATTGTTCCAAGTCAGCACATCCAGATTCAACAACTTACTATTTTATTGTGGGTTCATATTTGGAAAAAAGGACAAGTGTCCTTGAGTGTAATCTTCTCATTGGTCGAGAAAGAGTTAGTTATGGCAAGCCCTAATTAGGGTTTTATTTTAATCTCGGTCATTGATTCTAAATCAATCTTGGCCATTGAATTGTAATCGAGGAGCCTATAAATTGAGCTCACTCATTTGTAAAAGAGGGGAGCATGTTGCAAAACATGTTGAGATAAGTAATCGTTGCGTACGACTGCCAAAGTAATAAGTAATACATGCATTGTTCTGATTGTGACTACTTTATTTTGGAGTTTGCATGGTTCTTATCCCTCATCATAGTTTAGATTTTATTTCATGTATGTTAGAAGAATGCAAGATCTGATAAGTATTGATGCATGGTGAATCTTCCGCTCATACTTTCTTTGAATGAATGATTCTCGTTCAATGTGTAAAGTTAGCCTGAGTTTACTTTGTGGATGCTTAACTTCTGTCTGGATAAATATTGTTCAATTTGATGGTAGTTATTCATGACGTGAAAATTATAAGCACACTCCCTTGAAGATTGCACCCACTTTGTGTAGTTGTCGTTGAGCGTGGCGAAGCAAAACGTGGTTACTAGTTTCACCAAGTCAATACCGTCTCTTGAATTCTTAGAAAGTAGATTAGGAATTCTAAACCCTTATCTCTTTTTTTAGTTTGTTTGAAAGACCCAAACCACAGAGCTTCATTGCCTAAACCTTCATTGTGAATTGAACAATCTTAGCATAAGTCCCTTTGTATATACGTCAAGACTTGACATAAGGAACCTTGGAATCACCATATGATCTCGCAATCTTAGCATACGCGGTGGTTTTTCAAGAGAGGATAGGGTGTTTTTGGGCATTTTATTCTAATGTTTGGTGTGTCACAAAACACGCATCAACATAGCCCTGCCAAGCGATTGGATCCAGGTTGGAATTTAATTCCTCAATTGCACTATTCTTCTGAATTTTATCTCTGTTTTGAAATGAGTGCTTGATTGTTGATGCTATCTGGAAACGAAACATTCTTTAATAGTTAATTTATTTTCGAATTGAAACGATTAATAAATGTAATTTTTGAAGATTTTTAAAACCCTTTCTGTAAATCGATTTGTGCATAATCTGTAAATTTGTGCAGCCGTGAAATCCCATCTCCTTTTGGGTATTATATTTATTTCATTTCTCTCTCTATGCCTTCTCAATTTGATTGCATACAATGTTCAGGGCAATGCAACTGCAACATTTGACAAATCTTCTATTCTTTATTCCTAGAGTAGCTTATGTTTCCTTCACCACTTGCCTTCCGCATTTTGCTCATATTCTGTAGCTTTTTCCTTGCATGCTTGGTTGACGATTTTCTCCTGCCAATTGCAGTTTTACAAATATCTTAAGCCTTTAAACAAATTCATTTTTGTGTATATCTAGTAGTATTGTCGTTGTTGCAAGTTTCTTAAACCCTATCATCATCTGTTTGGGCGCATCGGATATTATTTCCTCCTTGAGGAAGAATTTTCTTTAGTTGTTTGCTTTATTGCATGGCGCCGACCCAGCCATGGTTTGCGGCCGGACACCCTCTCTACCTCTGCGCTTTTGCTGCCTCATCAATGATTTAGAGTTTACTCTGCATTTTTTTTGGTAGATACCAATCATAGCGAGTCATTTCTTGCGTGTTTCATTAAGACTGAATATTGCGATTTATATTAGATTTGTTGTGTTTGGAATTCGATGTATACTCTTCATATTTGGCATTTGATGGATATGTTTTAAGTTTAGAGTTTGCTGAATGTGCTTTATGATGATATTCGATGCATACAATATGATTGGAATTCGATTATTGTGCATTAGTCTATGGAAATATATGGAGTATGGAATTCGATACACACTGTATGTTTTGTTCTCCTATCGAAAGTTATACTTTATGCTTGGTGATTGATGCTTTGTGTTGCGACTTCCTTTTTGATGGCTATGGTTTGGGCTTATTCGATGCTCTGCATGTTTAATAGATACTCTATGTTGTGAATTCTTCTCATGCATTGTATATATTGGATATTATGTTATGCGTTCCCTTCCTGCGTTTTACATTGGGTATTCATTATGTTTGGTATTACATCCGATATACTATAGTTGGTATTCAATGAATGTATATTATGTTTGGTGTTTGATGCGTTACGTTTAATATTCAATTTATATATATGTGTGTGTTCGTCCTATTATAATTTGAAAGATTGTATTGAACTGAAAACAACATTCTTATGTAATTAATTGATTATGTAAATAAGTGAAATGGGTAATTAAGTAGAGAAAATTGATTTACTTATATTTAGATAATTGAAGGTTCTGTTAAATGAATTAGATTTATCCTTTTGTTAAATAATGAATGCTGATTTCCTTTATATTTATTTAATAGTTGAATTGTAAATTCATCATGTAATTAGATATTGAGAATAATTGTTATTGTGGTAAATGTCCCAAATAGGTGAATTATAAGGTTAAGTTAAAGAGTAATATGAAATGTGGAAACAATGTATTTTGTGGTTGTATTACTGGATTGTTTGCTTGTATTGAATATTGTGTTGATTATTGTAAATTGGGGTGATTTTGGTTATTGTTAAAAGTGGGAGTCATTTGTGCAAAGTGGTTAAGTGGTTTCTAGAGGCTTGGGAGGGGGTATTTTTGTATAAATGTATTGTTGTGATGGTTTTACTTTGGAAATGGTTTGACAATGTTTTGAGTTGTGTGCAAGAAGGTCAATGCCTTGCACTGTGAATTGATTCTTGTAATTGTGATAAGTGTGCAAGAAAGTCAATGCTTTGCACTGTGTATGGACTCTTGTGATTATGTTATGAGTGCAAGATGGGCTATTCCTTACACTATGTATGGATTCATGTGAATTATGTTAAGTATGCAAGATGGAAAATGCCTTGCTTGATGTGTAGGTTCTACTAGTTGCAAGTAAGGGGAGTGACTATCAATGGGGACCGAAACCCAAAGTGGTGTCGAGGATAACCCATTGGCGAGGTTTTTAATCCAGTGATAACCTTAATAATGAATTAGGGGGATGGGTAGATTTCACATTAAGCAAGATAATGTTATGCCTCATTCATGGCTCAAGTGCTTGTTTAGGCTTGAGATGAGATGAGAAGACCTGAAATGGCAAGATCAACTGCCTTGTCCTCATGAAAGGTATGTTGATTCTACATGAGTTCGTATGGGAGCTAGGGATCGATAGAGGCTACCAGGATAACCCAAGATGGGGAGCGGAGCCTAGAAAGATCTACCAAGATAACCCATATCAAGTTATGTGATGACACTCCTTCCTATTGCAGTCTAGCATTCCTTAGTTGTGTTTTATCCTTCTGTTGTGTGAATACCTTTGGAAGTGATGTAAGTGTTGTATGTGATGTTGGTATTGTTAGCAGTGTTCTATTGGAGTCATATATAGCCCTTGTATATGTTAGCCTGTTGTCTTCTTGACTGTCTGTATGGTGTGGGTCTTTGTGTTATCTCCTAGCATAGAGGGTGGACCTTAGGGTTCCACATGGTCGGGAGGTCGGTGTTTTTTCCTCCATTGGGCATTCTTGTTGCATGTTCATGTGCATGATGATTGTTCTTGATATTATGGACTCTAGTTCCTGTTCTAGTTCGAGAAGACAACCGTATATGTATGTATTGGGTGGTATTACTGTGGTATCTCTTATTGTGATCTGATGTATTCTTCCCACATGTACTCAGGGAAACATTGTTGTAAATATTGTAGCAATGTAATAGATATTGATGTACACTTGTAATGGAAGGTGATGTATCTTGCATATGTTAGTTGATTAGAAATGTCTTTATTCAATGTTGATTATCATGTGACATGTTATGAATGTAATTAATGTAGAAGCATTTAATTTGATGTTTATAAATGAACCTTGCATGTTAAATAACCCATGCCATCTGATAAGTTAATGAAGTGATTTTAGCTATCTTGATTATTTAGTTTGTGAGTAGTGTAGTTGAGGAACCTTAGAGTACTTGGTTTAGATTATTAATACATGCAATCTATTGTTATTTCATTTAAAAAAAAATGTTCCATTAATGTGGCATAGTTAGTGTTGTCCTTTGGGGTTCCTTGGCGGGGCGTTACACAATCTTCCAATTTATCAATATATAAACCAAATAAAGTGTGGGAAAGAGGACACCCCTACTTGACCCCAATGTCACTACCAAAACACTTAGACATGTCTTCTTTAGTTCTGATTTTAGCTCTAGCGTACTTATACAATTTATGAACAACCATCCTATACTCTTTGGAGACCTAAGCTCCTCCATTCTGTTCCAAAGCTTGTCCCTACGAACCATATCAAAGGCTTTTTTGAAATCCACGAAGCAGAAAAATGCTTCACCACGCTGGATGCCTCAAAATTTTTCAGTGAAGTGCCTAAGAGTGATGAGAGAGTGCAGTAGGGGAAAACCATTAAGTCAAATGGATCTTGGAAATTTCCAAGTATTATCTCGAAGTTGGGGGAGGTCGGGGATTAAGACTTGTCTTCTTCTTTCTTTCTCTATGTGGGTTTGTTTTGCTATAAACAATGGGTTTCGATGGAGTAGGGGATGGCATGGCTAGTGAGGTAGGGAAGAGGGTGGCGAAGGGCAAGGTGGTGATTGATGGAGTTTGGAGGAGACAGACCAAAAAGAGGGGTAATTGCTAGATGCTTGGTGGAAAAATGAGAAGTACATTGCTAGGAAGCGACTAAAGAAAATCTCTAGAGAAGCAGCCATGGTGGGGTTTGTCAATGGCTTGGAGGGAGAAATTAGAAACCCGATACTAAGGGACTGGTTGGGACGACTCCTCGACGAGGCGAAGGAAGTTGATGGAAAGGAAGGTGTGAATGTGCGTGAAGCTATGGCTCATTTATTACTGGACCCTAGTAGCTCTCGCAGATGGTGGAATGTCTTTGGGGTGGCCCAGTCATTCACTGTTGCTACTATGCTTTCAATTGTTGCATCTTCTATCTTGAAGCATGATTGAAGCTTCAAGGCAAAATGTTGAAAATTTGGAATTAGTGTTGGGGCATCTGCATGATGTGTTGGTAAGGGTGATGGAAACTAGAGAGGTGGTCGATGTGATTGCTCATAAATTGGGGGTTCCGGTTCCAGAGCATGCTTGGCCCTCCTCCTGTGCATTCAATACTGAAAATGAAGGAGTGGACCTGTTTGACGATGGTGATGCTTACTGTATGGTCCCATGGGGGCACTTGGGGTTCTATTTTATGGAGCAGGAGGTCCCATGGGAAAAAAATTGATGCAGAGTGGCAGGGGAAGAACAATCTCTTAAGAGCTTCTCTCAAATACTCTTAGATAGACTCCTTAATACACCATACAACTAATGAGCAATTTAAGCACTATTTTAACTCCACACACCCAAATGCAATCAAGAGGCTTGGAAATGACTCAAAATCTCTTAACATGGCTAAACTAAGCCAACAAACAAGACTTCTCACTTGGGAACACTCTTTCATCTATCGCTGCCATATTAGGCCTTGTAGCCCTAGTACCCATGTCTAATGGGACAGTCAACATAAAATATTTCTAATGACTGAAACCAGGCCAAACTCATTGGTTTTTGACACTTGATACTATCCTCCACAAACCCTCAAAATCACAAGTTTTGACTCCAACACAAAAGGCAACAAATGACCTATTTTCTAACACTACAAGGAGGCCTAAAAGACACTTTTCAATGTAAGTATGGTTACCTTGGCACACCCCAACACCCATAGGCCAATGAATACCTTTCTATACCTTCAACAAACTCATTCCAACTGATCCCAAGCGCCACAAAACAGAAAACTCACAAATCTTGCCTCAAATCAAATTTTTGCAACAAATTTTGGCCTGTCACATAGAGATGCCAGGCCTAGGGAATCAATTTATTCTCACCAAACTCCATAGTCTAGTTTGAAACCTTTTGCATCTTGAAGTATACTACAATCCATTCCATTCCATCAAAAATCAGATTTTTCCTACAGTGGAATGGAGAGAAACTTGCATTTTATTGATCAAACCCTAGTTGTGGAGGGTTTCAGACCCAATTGTAGTAAAATGCAGATATCTCCCTTGATTCTTGATGAAAACGAGTCAAACCACGGCCAAAAGGAAGCTATCTCAACCCTCTATCGAACCATTACAGCCTTGTGTCCATACAGTACATATTATTTCTGTACCATGTGAGTTAGCAGCAATTTTTTGCACAGAAATCTGGAAAACAGGGTTCTTTTTTTAATTGATTTTGCTTCAAAACTTCTTCATCAAACCTACCTCAACCAAAAGAAGAATATTTCAACATTCACACACCTCTCCCAACGTCCCTCAATTGAATTTTGAATTTGGAGGACATTGGGAAACTAATCAAACACTAAATGACTCCTAATTGCCTAGTTAATGCAATTTTGCACAACATCAAGAACCCGATTTACCAACCAAGCAAAAAGATGGGTAAAACACCTCCAAGACTATCAAATCAACAAGGCAACTCCCCTCAATTACCTGGTTGCATCATGGCACCTTAATTCCTTATGTTGGCCTAGATGCACCAAGTTTACATGGTGAGGAAGAGACCTTGTTATTACATCAAAACTCAACATCAAACCTAGAAACCTATCACAAAGTATTTTAGATGGTCCTTATGACCTTATTACATCATGATCATCATTGACACTAAACAAAAACCACACAAAGCCTCAAAGAGGCATGGATATCCCAAGGTGCCCCTACACCATGCACCCGGGGTGGAAGAGATCTCAAGTACCACTTGAGATCAGTTGCTGCAAAGTAGTACCATGTTGTTTGATGTCCTCTTTAGTCATCCAAGTTGCATCTTCAGGTGGAAGACCCTGCCATTTAATAAGATACTCATTATATACCTTTTTCCTTGTCCTTTTTACCTCTTTGGTGTCTAGGATGGCTTGAAGCTTCAAGGGTTCAGATGGTGGAAGGTCCTGCACCCAATCTTCATCAGCTTCCACACGTGTACCTACATCCAAAGATCCCTTAATGGGGTACAAATCAGCAACATTAAAAATGAGTGAGATAGCCACTCGAGGAGGGAGTGCTATCTCATATGCATTTTGCCCAAATTTATGAATAATCTTGCAAGGGCCTATTTTCTTCATGTGAAGCTTTGTGTATCTGCCCTTAGGGAGTCTTTCCTTCTTCAAATATGCAAAAACCAGATCTCCCACCTTATATTGCACATTTCTCCTTTTCAAATCTTCCTTTTCTTTGTATTGACTCACACTTTTCTTAAGATGTTCCTTCACTTGATCATGGATAGACTTCATTGCCATAGCAAAATCTTCACCTTTTGCACTTCTTTTCCCCATTCCTTGCAGATCTCTCAACTCAAAGATACCTCTAGGTTTCATCCCATACACTACCTCAAAGGGGGTTTTACCAATACCTCTATTGATGGAGTTATTATAGGCATATTCTGCTTGAGGCAACACTAGATCCCATTGCACACCATGTTATTTTGTCAAACACCTCAAGAGATTACGAAGTGATCTATTAACCATCTCTGTCTGTCCATCCGTTTGAGGATGGTAGGCTGAACTATATTGCAAATTAGTCCCCAACTTTCTCCACAAGGTCCTCCAAAAATGACCTATGAATTTAGAATCCCTATCTGATACAATGCTCAAAGGAATACCATGCATTCTCACAACCTCCTTAAAAAACAGACCTGCAATGTTAGAAGCATCACTAGTGCACTTACAAGGAATAAAATGAGCCATTTTGTTGAATCTATCAACCACTACAAAGACACTATCAACTTCTCTTGGTGTTTTAGGCAGTCCTAAAACAAAATCCATACTTATGCTTTCCCAAGGTCTATTTGGGATTGGTAGGGGCTAATAAAGACCAGCATTTGAAGAAGTTCCCTTTGCTCTTTGGCATATTGTACAAGATTCCACAAATTTTCTCACATCAACCTGCATTTTAGGCCAAAAGTAAAATCTCCTAACCTGCTCCAAGGTTTTGTCTAGCCCAAAATGCCCTCCAAGACTTCCACTATGCTTTTCCTTGATTATATTCTCCCTCATAGAACACCTAGGTATGCATAACTGAGCCCCTTTAAACAAAAGACCATCTTGCAAAATCAGCACAATCACCATGAAAAGCATTTGAAAATTGAGAACAAACATCAAAAGCTTCCTTGAAATCCTCATCTTCTTGATACATACCCTTAAGAGCCCCAATGCCCACACTTTGAAGTTGAATTTCTTGAACCATCATGACCCTTCTACTAAGTGCATTTGCAACTTTATTAGCTTGCCCCTTCTTATGTTTTATGGAAAATGTATATGCTTGTAGGTATTCAACCCACTTCATGTGCCTTTGGTTCAACTTTTCCTGCCCATTCAAGAAACTAAGCGCATGATTGTCAGTAAACACAATAAACTCACTTGGTAACAAGTAAAGCCTCCATTTTTTTAAAGCCTGAACCAAAGCATACAATTCAAAATCATATGAAGAGTATTTTCTTTTAGCCTCATTCAACTTTTCACTAAAAAATGCAACCGGTCTGCCTTCTTGACTTAAAACAGCACCTATGGCTTGATTGCTTGCATCACATTCTATTGTAAAAATCTTATTAAAATCTAGAAGAGCAAGAATAGATTGTTGGGCTACCTTTCTTTTCAAACATTCAAACCTTTCATTTGCTTCTTGGGTCCATAGAAACTTACTCTTCTTGTCTCCTTTGATTGTATCAATGATAGGTGCACAAATTTGGCTAAAATTCTTGATGAATTTTCTGTAGAAGCTTGCAAGACCATGAAAAATCCTCACATCACCCACTGACTTAGGTGTTGGCCAATTGAGAATAGCCTCAACCTTTGATGGATCCATTTTCAAACTCCCTTTTGTTATTACAAACCCAAGGTAGATTAATTCTTCTTTCATGAACTCACACTTCTGCATATTAATCAGCAAACCTTCTTCATGCAATCTCTTTAGAACCATGTCTAGATGCTTCAAATGCTCCTCCTTGGACCTGCTAAACACAAAAATATCATCCAAATAAACTACAACAAATCTGCCAATAAAAGGTTTCAATACCTCATTCATTAGTAACATAAAGGTACTAGGGGTATTAGTCAAGCCAAAAGGCATCACCATCCACTCATAAAGACCTTCATTAGTCTTGAAAGCTGTTTTCCATTCATCGCCCTCACGGATCCTAATATGATGGTATCCACTCTTTAAGTCAATTTTTGAGAAATAACAAGCCCCTCCAAGACAATCCATAAGATCTTCTTGTTGGATCTCAGTTGTGTTTATGGTTTGTCCTTGATGACAAAATCTCTGATCCTTATGATTTATAATGGCACTTCTTTGATGTCTCTTGGCTATTACAGAAAGTTATTTGTTATGCTTTAATTTCATGGTGATGAGAATTCTGCTTCAAGTTATGAATGCTATCTCTTTGACTGACAAAGCTTGAAAGATAGTTTCTTTGTCAGGATGGTTCTTTTTGCATATCACAGGTATTGGTTGTTTCTCATTCGGGCTTACACATATCGGCATGAGTATGGCAAGGTCTCCCCGATCCTTTTTTTTGAAATGTCTGTGTTGCCTATCGGCAAGACATTTCTAATGTCATGTCGATTGAATTTAACATTCTGGCAGCTTTAGGCAAGACTTCTCTTTTGTTTCGACGACAAAAAGTGTTCTCTATTGGCATATGTTATACCGTCGGGATAAGGTCTTATTGATTTCATTATGTCTCCCCGACCCGCTTCAGAATAAGTATATCGGCATGAGTTTGGCTGTCGGGTTGAGGTCATAGCGAAATCATATTGTCTCCCTGACTAGTGCATGTGGAAGTCTATCGGCGAGAGTTGTGGTGTCGTTATATGGTCTTGGCGAATTCGATTTGTTACACCGATCGAAAACATAAAGGTGGTCTCTTCGGTAAGAGCTAGGGTTTTCGGCGAGAGGTCTCAGCGAGTGACCTCCGGTCTCGCCGATGGAACACAAAAGAACTTTGTTGGCATAGGATCTATCCTGTCTCAGCGACTTAGTGAATAAAGTTTATCGGTATGACAGTTTTTTTCTCCAAGAAGTCTCCCCGAAGGTTGTATGTTATAGCGATAGTGAATAAAACTAAAGGGCATCTCGGTAAGAAGTTTCCTCATGTCTCAGCGAAAGAATAATATACTAAGGAAGTCCATCAGCGTAGCATGTTGTATTCGATATGTCTTCTCTCTGAATCTGATGTGTCACAGCGAAAGCGAATTGAATGTCTGGCAACGTTAAAGTTGCCTTCGGCATAACGTGTCATCGATGGAAATAAAAAGGTTTAGGGCAAACTTTTTGAGCTTATTCTTTTTGGTCGGGTATCAAACCCTAGCCTGGGTGCCATCATGAGTGTTTACGTTTCTGTTGTTGCTGACTATAACGATTCTTACAGAGGTTTATGCAAGGTTTATTTGGTGCATTTCTGACTGGAAGCTCGACAGTGGATAATGGAGCCATGGAAGTTATAGATCTGTCTGGTATTTTTATTTATGCATTTCATACTGTGCATATTAATTTATTATCACCATTTTTCTTAACTGCTCTCTGCATCTCAGTCAATATGATGCCCTGACTGAGTATTGTCATTCATGCATTAGAGGTTATGATTTTCTGTGGTGAACAGTTGTGCTTTTTATACAGAAAAATGAACTCATTCGTTACAGATTTGTTGAGAACGACTCTTAGCTGGGTTGGTTGTTCTACCGTTACTCCTGAAGACAGTTACCTATCTGGCATGCAAATCAAGATGTATATATAGAAGCAGTCTGCTGGACTGTTGATGTAATTCTGAGATTATCATTCCTTGGTTGTATAAAAATAAATGGATAAAACTCTACAATAAAATCTGTATAATAAGATGCAGAGATTGTGAGTTTCTTCTCTATGAGGTATTTTAGGGATTCAGTTATTGAATCTTTAAGGTATTCTGTAGATGAGAAAACAGAGAGATACGTGCTTAACTGAAAATAGAGAAACCCTCTGAATCATTATTATTGTTCAAAACATTATTTGAGGGGTTGGTACTCCTTGAGATAGATATCTCTAAATGAGGGGTTGGCGCTCCTTGAGTGGGTGCTCAAAAATCAGCCTATAAGGCATTGTGAATAGTTGATTATAAGATTAAGCCAGGAAGGCATTTAGGGAGTGGTTTTTATACCCCAGGAGGGTTTTCCACTTGGCAAAATATCGTGCCTCTTTGTTCTTCTGTGTTCTCTCTGTTTTACTATGCTATTGTTGTTTCTGTTCACTATTGAGTTATTACTTTTCTCAATTCTGTTTATGAATGATTACATTCAACTCATGAATGCATTAATCAGAGTAATATTGAGAACAAATCTGTGATATGTTTTGAAGTTTTTGAAAAATTGGTCAAATCTGTTAAGACACTGATTCACCCCCCCCTCTCAGTGTCATTTTAACTCCAACACTTCTATCCTTGGCATAGGAAACCTATATATGATGGTTATCCTATTTATGGCTCTTGAATCAGTACATAATCTCCATTTACCATCCTTTCTTGGATTTAGCACGGTTGGAACAACACAAGGGCATAAACTCTTCCTCAGTAGGCCCTTATCCAACAACTCTTGCACTTGCTTTGCTATTTCTTCATTTTGGGCTGGTGTCATCTTGTAGGCAGCCTTGTTAGGCAATGTAGCACCTGGTATCAGGTCTATATGATGACTAATATCCCTGATTGGAGGCAGGGAACTAGGCAATTCATCCACTACAATCTCCTTATACCTCCCCAACAATGTTTAGACTTCACTAGGTATGTGTTTCTCTTTGTTTGAGGACAAAACAGATCTGCATTTAGGCTTAACAACCAAGGAAAACCCTAGACCTCCTTCCTCTTTTAAGGTCTGCAAAAACTCTTTTCCCCTACCACCATAATGCTAGACCCAATCTACTTATCTACTCCCTCATCCGGTAAGGGACTCATGGTGAAAGTCTGCCCATCTTTGTTGATTGTGTATGTATTTTTCTGCCCATCATGCTGGGATTTCCTATCATACTGCCATGGGCGTCCTAAGAGCAGATGACAAGCATCCATGAGGGTAACATCACACAAAATTCTGTCCCTATACTCTCCAATTTGAAAATCTACCCAAATTGCTCATTGACAAGCACTTGTTGCTCCCTATTCAACCATGACACTTTATATGGGGTAGAGTGAGGAATTTTTTTTAGTTTTAACTTTTCGACCATTTCAAGAGACACTAGATTATCAGTAGATCCTGAGTCTACAATTACCTTGCATACTTTACCATGAGATTTGCATGTAGTCCTAAATAAGGACTTCCTTTGTGGTTTCTCCTTAACGCTTGGTACCTTGAGAAGTGTCCTCCTCATCATTAGGCTCTCTCCAAACTCAAGATCAACAGGTTTAGAAGGTGAATTTACACTTTGTGCATCCTCTTCTTGCACCAATTGGTTCCTCCTATCTCCACTATGAGAACTTGAAGCCTGCTTTTCAGGACATTTGAAGGATGGGTGTCCAAACTGGTTACATGTGTAACACCTTCCAGAGAATGAACCAGAACCTCTTCCATTGAATCTGCCCCTTCCATTAGACCTCCTACCTCTGAATCCTCCTCTTGATTCTTGGCTTTGTTCCTCTTTTCCACTTGATTCCCCTTGTTGCCTTTGTGATTGGTTCCTACCACCAAAATTGCCTCTTCCCTTGGAATTTCTGCCTCTACCCCTTCCTTGCTGCTCTTGCTTTCTTCTTAACTTCTCCTCTGCCTTGTATGCTATTTGGAAGCACTATTCTATTGTTTTAGGAGTCACAAGATTGATCCCATCTTGGATTGCAAACCTTACGCCATTCAAATATCTGGCCACTTTCTCCTTGTCATTCTCTACATGACCACACCTCATACTGAGTTTGTGAAAATCCTCAGTATAGGTTGCTACATCCATATCCTTTTGCTTTAGGCTTTGTAGCTTCCTAAACACTTGCACTTCATGATCTGCTGGTAAAAATTGTGCCTTTAATCTGCTCACGATTTTTTCCCAAGAGGAAATCATATTCTTTCCCTCTTTCACTCTTTCTCCTTGGTAGTAGTTCCACCGAGTCAAAGCAGCCCCATTCAATTTAGTCTTGGCAAACTTAACTTTATTGTTTTCTGCCATATCCTTGTACTCAAAATAGTTGTTCAAGGCATCCACCCATTCTAGTAATGCCTCTGCATTCATTTTTGCCCCATACATTGGTATGCCCATCTTCACATCAGATGATTCTGCTCTTATGGATTGCAAGGCACCAATGAACCTCTTTTCCTGAGGGTCCAACCTTTCTTCTTGTGAAGGGATTTCACCTTCTCACTCCACTTCATCCTCAGAGGTACTATCCTCATCAGTAACCCCTCTTCTTCTCTAAGGCCTCTATCCTATCTCTCATGGCTTTCATTTCCATTGCAACTGCAGACCCACCTTTTGTACCTTTTGGAGGCATTGTTCTTTGCACACCTCAACTCACTAATACAACTCTCACAATCAAATGTGGCTCTGATACCACTTTGATGCAGAGTGGCAGGGGAAGAACAATCTCTTAAGAGCTTCTCTCAAATACTCTTAGATAGACTCCTTAATACACCATACAACTAATGAGCAACTTAAGCACTATTTTAACTCCACACACCCAAAGGCAATCAAGAGGCTTGGAAATGACTCAGAATCTCTTAACATGGCTAAACTAAGCCAACAAACAAGACTTCTCACTTGGGAACACTCTTTCATCTATCGCTGCCATATTAGGCCTTGTAGCCCTTGTACCCCTGTTTAATGGGACAATCAACATAAAATCCTTCTAATGACTGAAACCAGACCAAACTCACTGATTTTTGACACTTGATACTATCCTCCACAAACCCTCAAAACCACAAGTTTTGACTCCAACACAAAAGGCAACAAATGACCTGTTTTATAACGCTATAAGAAGGCCTAAAAGACACTTTTCAATGTAAGTATGGTTACCTTGGCACACCCCAACACCCCTAGGCCAATGAATACCTTCCTATACCTTCAAAAAACTCATTTCAACTCATCCCAAGTGCCACAAAATAGAGAACTCACAAATCTTGCCTCAAATCAGATTTTTGCAACAAATTTTGGCCTGTCACATAGAGATGCCAGGCATAGGGCATCAATTTATTCTCACCAAACTCCATATTCCAGTCTGAAACCTTTTGCATCTTGAATTATACTACAATCCCTTCCATTCCACCAAAAATCAGATTTTTCCTACGGTGGAATGGAGAGAAACTTGCATTTTATTGATCAAACCCTAGTTGTGGAGGGTTTCAGACCCTCTTGTAGTAAAATGCAGATATCTCCCTTGATTCTTGATGAAAATGAGTCAAACCACCGCCAAAAGGAAGCTATCTCAACCCTCTATTGAACCATTATAGCCTTGTGTCTGTACAGTACATATTATTTCTGTACCACGCAAGTCAGCAGCAATTTTTTGCACAGAAATCTGGAAAACAGAGTTCTTTTTTTATTGATTTTGCTTCAAAACTTCTTCATTAAACCTACCTCGACCAAAAGAGGCATATTTCAACATTCACACACCTCTCCCAACGTCCCTCAACTGAATTTTGAATTTGGAGGACGTTGGGAAACTAATCAAACACTAAATGACTCCTAATTGCCTAGTTAAGGCAATTTTGCACAACATCAAGAACCCGATTTACCAACCAAGCAAAAAGATGGGTAAAACACCTCCAAGACTATCAAATCAACAAGGCAACTCCCCTCAATTACCTGGTTGCATCATGGCACCTTAATTCCTTATGTTGGCCTAGATGCACCAAGTTTACATGGTGAGGAAGAGACCTTGTTATTACATCAAAACTCAACATCAAACCTAAATACCTATCACAAAGCATTTCAGATGGTCCTTATGACCTTATTACATCATGATCATCATTGACACTAAACAAAAACCACACAAAGCCTCAAAGAGGCATGGATATCCCAAGGTGCCGCTGCACCAAAAATTGTGCTAGTTATGGGATTAATTGGAATTTTTTCCAGAAAAATAGGAGCCCCTACCTTTTAGGAATGAATATTTCAGCTGGTGAAATTGGGGTGGGGTTAGAAATTGCCCCTACAACTTAGGAGTTTTTTATGCCGCTTGTCTCTCATCCAAAATTTTAAATTCTTAGTAGAAAATAAAAATGAGAGAATTTTTATTTATTTGTTTATTTTGTATCAAAGCACTACATTTCATTCCTTAAATTTTGGAGCTGAAAATTTTATGCATAATTGCAAGATTAAATCCATGGGAACAAGAACTTTAAAATATTCCTAAAAAAGCTAAGCAGCATATGCTGAGATTTTTATGGAAGCCCCCTTCCACGGGACCTTACCCTTAGGTACCATTGAAATGTAATGTTTTTTTATAACTTTTTGTAGAGTGTTGGGCCACTGTAAGTTTCTCCTCTTTGATGTTTATGTATTAAGGGTTAGGTGGGAGTATGGTATTTAGTGTTATAGATATAGTGTAGCTAGCCAAGGGTTGAGGGTGTTATCATATAGTTATTGCAGCTTATGTCAGATACTTTCTAGATACTTGTGGGTTCAACCCATTTTTTATAGGGTTCATGGTCCCATAAGCCAAGTTTTTAATATAAAAAAAAAAACTTGGAATTTAATTTAATAGGTAACCGCATTACTTTATAACATGTTATTTATATTCTAATACTCAAACATTACAATCCAAATGGAAATTCTCGTGATTTTCAAGAAAATAAGTGTAGTTGAAATAGTATGAGAAGATATAAGTGACATTAGTTCATAAAGAAATATTTTGTGGAGTGTGCATTATTATCTCAATTCTAAATTAAAAATAATTAAAAAAGAACTACTAACTAAAGTAGAACTTATATATCATTTTTTATTTGATTGAAAGTTGAAAATCACACTAAGTTGTGTCATTGACATGAAATAATTTTTATTATTTATTAATAAATATACTATAATTGTATATGTAGCTTTTTTGTATCGTCTAAATCATAGTTACGAGACTCGGACTCGGCTCGGACTCGGCTAGGGTGACTCGACTCGGCGACTCGGCGACTCGGACTCGGACTCGGCGCAGACTCGGCAAAATGAAAAAAGTTGAAAAAACCTTAGAAAATTAGAGATTTTTAAAGATTTAAAACTTGTTTCAAGCACCCTTTATTGAATACAACACAAATAAAAGCAAATTTGATCACATACACAAATATACAATGATCACATAAGTATAAAGTACACAAATTGTAGTTGCGCTGCTGAAGGAAATAACATACTTTGATATATAAAATTAGTCAAATGTATACAAAACTCATGGAAAATGAAATCCATGACATCAAATGTTCCATACAAATATGAAATATCAAAAGATTCAAAACAATAGCTATAAGTCTATCACTCTATGCCTATGGCACAGTGGAGCCAGCATCCTTCCTACGAAGGCGTCTAAAGGTCCTGGATGATGTTGCAGTTGCAGCCATAGTCTCTGCCTGTGTCTGAGTCCCCATACCACTCTCACCACCAGTAGCTATGTCTCCTCGTGCTCTAGCCTCCTCCTCAGCCATGGCTACAACCTCAGCCTCTCTCTCTGCCTGGTCCACCCAATCAAGGTCCTCGTCACTAAAGACTGCGTCTGTAGCCTCAGTGATCCACTCAGACTGTGGATCAACCTCCTCTAAACAGATCGGGGTGTTGTCGTGGTCAAAAGCCTTCCTGTATCTGAGCCGAAGGTTGTAATGAACATATACCAGGTCATTCATCCTCTCCACTGTCAATCTATTGCGCTTCTTGGAGTGTATGTGCTCAAACATACTCCAATTGCGCTCACAACCGGATGAACTGCATGGCTGGCTCAATATTCGTATGGCAACATTTTGCAGGTTCGGTGTATCAGAACCAAACATCTCCCACCATCCATCTGAGATGAGAAAAAGAAACAAAATCAATCTCATTTCAAGTTTCAAGTTCAAGTTCAACATTTAATAATAAATTATAATATAAAAAGATGAAAATTATTGCCTTAAATATATTTTTACCTGGCATTAATTTTGTCCTACTATCTTTGCACATTTGACGTGCAAAGAAGTCTCCTCGTGCCTTAGTGAAGGCATCTATCTCCTGCACTATCTGTGTAGTAACAGCGGGCAACATTCTCTCTATCGTCGAGTAGAGCCCACTAAGAATTTCTCTATCTGCACGGAGATCACGGCGGAAGTGGAAGGCCGGATTTAGGAAACATGCGGCTGCATGGATGGGCCTATGGAGTTGGTTTTGCCATCTCCTATCAATGATCTCCCAAATGGGACGATACTTATCATCAACTCCACCATAGACTGATCTAATGGCCTCTTTGGCCCTATCCATGCCCTCATATATGTAGCCCATTGCGGGCTTCTCCCCATCTGCAACTCGTAGGAGAACTAGCAAGGGCTCAATAAACTGCAAAGTGCAAACATGTTTCACAAATAAGTAAGTGTGACTGTCAATGAAAATGAACAAATAAAAGTAAGATATGATTAAAAATTAAAACATAATAAAGAATTAAATGTTACCTTCACAATCTCATCTGCTGGTGTCCAAAACCCTGCCTCATCAAATATGCAATCAGCCACAGCAATCCCTGCAGTGCTTGTAGAAAAGGATGAGGAAGACCACTCCTCACTAGCAAACATGCGCCTCAAAGGTGCCCTTGACCGAATCAAGGATTGCAACATGATAAAATTTGATGCAAACCGAGTGATGCCAGGACGAGACAACTCCCTCAACCCCGTGTATTGCCTCATAAGGTTAAGCACCCATGCATGATTGTAAACAAATTTGCAAATGTTTCTTGCTGATTCCATACATGTTTTTATCCATGGGAGCTTGCCAAGATCCTCCATCATGAGGTCAATGCAATGGGCGGCACATGGAGTCCAAAATATAGTTGGGTGCCTCTCCATCAATAATCTACCAGCAGCAACATAATTTGCTGCATTATCTGTCACCACTTGAACTACATTTTCTTCCCCCACATCGGCTATCACCTCCTCTATAGCCTCACATAAGTATGTGGCATTTTTGAATTGGGCGGAAGCATCAATGGACTTTATGAAGACAGTGTCACCTGAAAAAATAAGCAAAACCAAATTACCAATTATTCAATAAATTAAAAACATAAATCAGCTTTATTAAATTATTAATCACTAAATCAAATTCAAATATCAATGTATTAAGGTAAGTACAATTACCTCCAGAGGAAACTAGAAAGTTCAACAGCGTCCTATTTCTCCTATCGGTCCAACCATCAGTCATGATGGTGCAACCAATCCTCCTCCATTGCACACGCTGCTCCTCTAATTGTGCTTTCACATCCGCCACCTTTTGAGTCAAAAGTGGGCCCTTTAATTCATCTTCGTTGGGGGCTTTGAACCCCGCCCCACATATGGTTATTGCATCAACCATGTTTTGCCAAAAAGGAGACCTAAAACATGTCATAAAATGAAAAGATTTAAGTTTTTAACTTTAAATTTGAATTCGATAGTGAGATACATCTAAATTCTAAAACAATAAAATTTAAATATAAATTTTAAAACAATTAAACGAAAAAAGAATTACCTGGCTACATGGAAGGGAATGGTGCAGTAGTACCAAAAGTCTGCAATTGTTTTTTTTGCTGCATCGTGTGCATCCTTGTTCCAACCCATGCTCTCAAGCGACGGTTGGGAACCAGGAGTAGTGCGTGGTACAAAATATGAGTCCACCCTAGATTTACGAACTCTAGGGCCAATACTAATACTGCCACTACCACTAGCAGTAGCAGCGCCACCAGCACTAGGAGTACGCATAGGAATAGATGGTGCAGAAGCAGAAGCACTAGCAGAAGCACTAGCACTAGGACGGTATGGAGGCATGGAAGAAGCATCTCCAACAGCACCAAGTCCCTGTCCAACTCCAACACCTGCCAACTCCTCCCTCTGTCTCTTTCTAATTTCTTTTTGCCTTTCAAAATTTTCTAATTGCACCTGCACTTCACGAACAGCCTCAATAGGTGCTAGGGTGCAGCCCACTGCATCATGGATGGGTATGCGTGCAAGGTGGTATTTCAATCTATTTATGCCTCCATGATATATTGTTTTGCAGTATTTACATTTTGCTTCTCCTCTTTTCATTCCGGGAAAGATTTCAGCATGTTTCCAAGCAGGGTCTTTTCTGACTGGGGTTTGAGACATTGTGAAAATAATAATATGGTTTGATTTGCAAATGAATGTGGCTGCAATAACAAGTAGGGTTTGTAAAATTATTTAAGTTGCAAGTAGGGTTTGTAAATAAAAATGCAAACTATAATAATTTAAAAACAATGATTTTACAAATTACAATGAATTATTTGTTAAAAAAACACAAAAAAAACCATTAAAATCAAACTTACCTCTTAGATTTGGCTTGGAATGCAATGCAAACTCCTCCCAATCACTAGCAATGAACTTTCAATGCACCTCCTTAGCAGTATGAAGCTTCCCAAATGATATATGACCTTGCTTTTGTTTTAAACAATTTGCTGGTTGCCCTCTCTTCTCCTCCTATTTTTCTTCACAACTCTCTCTTCTCCTCCTATTTTGCCAAAAGAGTGAAATGAAGTTGCTTTTAGGGTTGGAGAGAACATATAGAACAAAAAAAAAACTAACTTTAACTTTTAGTTTTATGTTTTTTTAGTGTTTTAACTTCTTGCTGCCGCGGCCGGGTCACAGGGTCGGGACTCTCCGAGTCTGGGCGAGTCTGGCGAGTCTGGCGAGTCCGGCGAGTCTGGCGAGTCCGGCTCTGGACTCGGCGTGTCCGAGTCCGAGCTCCCCAGACTCGGCCAGGCTGGCTCGGCCCGGGACTCGCCGAGTCATGGCGAGTCTGGGCGAGTCTCGTTACAATGGTCTAAATAGTTTAACAGTCTTTTACACTATCATAATCTCTAAATTCTATCAGTAAAATAAATTGTTTAAAAATAGTGGACATGAGTATTTTTAGTTTGTTCTTCTTGACAAACATTGAAACTTGTCAGTGGTTGGTCAGGTTCAGGTTCTTATGATACATTTCATTTTAGGGACCTTTCATACATGCCTCATCTATATACTTTACATCAAATAGTGCCAGTAACCTCAACTTTGACTAAATGTGCATTCCTCCAAGATACTTCACACTAACAATTATTTTAGAGAGATGTTCAATAATCTAAATTGCTTCCAAAATTCATACATATCCTCAATGTACACTTATCCCTCGTCTTTGCTAGAAATATTGCCCCCTAATAAATTTCTTATCTTCATACCCAATTCAAAATTGGACAATCATGGTTATAAGAGAATATGATTTTATCATTAATGATTCCCTATTTAATCTAAAAGAATCAATTCAACTCTCCCATTGTAAACTTTACAATGTGACTTTATTTTTATGGGAAATTATCCAAAATAATTATCGTAAACCATTATTCCAAACGAGTTATATTGTTAAGATCCATTTAGAGGTATATGTGAAGTGCATTTTTCATATTAGTAAAGAGGGTTCTTATATGCAATAGTGTAGTCTAGTTGATATGCCTTAGAAATATGTTGTCATGTAGATTTAAAGTTTACCAATGATATATTTAATCTAGATGTAGTGATACATGATTCATCTCAATACATTTTTTGACCTCCATTTTAATGTTGTATTATTAATTCATCTAGATTTCTATGCGAATGTCTAATATAATAAATTTGGGAAAGACTTTACAGACCGTCTAAAAATTATATATTTCCATGGTTATCAATGATAGTTTTCTCTTTTTCTTTTTCATAGATAATGTTTTATTGCATTGTTTTTAATAGTCACATTGAATAAACTACATTTATATCAAAATAAAGTATGACTAAATCTAATTATTAGTTTAGTTTTTCTGCTAGCCATAAATAAAAGAGGGGCAGTTCCTAATACATGTTTATAACTTTGAATTCTACCTTATTATGTAAAATGAATCTTTCATCAACCCATTCATGAAATAAACAACCTATGTAGTAAAATGAATGAATAGTCATAAAACTAACTAATTTTATCATTAAAATCAACCAAACAATTAACCATTTAATATTATTTCTATTAGAGCTTACCTTTGTGTTTGTTAGTGAAAATCTTGTCCAATATTTTTGTATTCCTTCAACAAAATTTGTTTATAATTCTCACAGTTTCAAATTTTCTATTTATTATTAGTTCCTGTGGCGAACTGAGGCTCAAATCTTAACTTACCATTAAAATTTTGTACTTCAGCCAATCAGAATCTGTAATTTTCAAGGTTACCCCAAGTTTCCGGGACGGGGACAGTAGGGGACGGCGGGACGAGTCCCCAAGTTTCTGATTTTTGAGGCCAAAATTAGGGATGGCAGGGGACGGCTATATAAAAATATAGGGAAATTCTAAATATTCAATAGATAACATGAATAAGGCATGCATAATACACATTATAGAACATTAACATATAAAATTTGTGTTCAACATTATGCCAATACTCAATACGCATTCAAAATTAACATACAGTTACACGAATCATGAAACAACCTCCAAGTTATAATTTATAAACTTATATCAAAATGCCCAAAGGCTACATTACTGCCATATAGTTTTAAAGTTTTAGTTTGCTATGAAAATCAAAATACAATATCATATGTCAATAATAAATACAAAATAAACAAAGAGCACTGCTGCCCCTAATCATCTCTCATAACTGCATCAAAATCATATTCATCCTCTGAGTCACTGCCACTGTAATGCTCCTCCTCAGCCAATGGGACCCCAACCAAGCCCTCAGTTGTCTCCTCCTCATCTACCTGAGTCGCGTCCTCGGGATCAATATCCCACCGTAGAGCTGGAGTCTGTCGATCCTGAAGCCAAAGAACACTATGAACGACCACTAGCTTCTCTGCTCCTCTAGAGGTAAGTCTATTCCTCTTGAGGGAGTGGATAAAGCTATACGTGGACCAATTCCTCTCTACAGCAGAGGAACTAGCAACCTGTGCAAGAAGGCGAGTGGCAAGTATCTTCAACTGCGGTGTATCTCTCTCATGATAGGTCCACCATCCAATAGGGTTCGCTTGAGCTAATATAGCTCTATCCAACCTCGCCTGTGGTTTGCTCAAGTTTGGGCCATTAAGATTAGCAAAGTCTAGAAATTGTGACCGAAGTAGTGAAGCTTGCTCGACTGGATAAATCTTTTCGATGGCCCGTGTGAACCCATCTAAAACCTAAGCATCATCACATGGAGGCACCCTACCATCCCTTGGTGCATACCATTTTGGATTTAGAGCAAAGGAAACCATATGAAGCGGGGTGTTCATTGTATTCCACCTCCGCGTCAAAATGGGCCTAATGTATTGCTCATATAAATCCAAAGTGGGGTCCTTTGCCAAAATAACTTTCCTGATCTTCCCAAGCATAGTGTCAAATGTCTCATATATCTCTCCAAGACTAGGAGAGTCTGTATCAACATATCTAATGACATCTACAATGGGCAAGATAAAGGAGCAAATATATCTGCAAAATGCAAACAAAAAGTTCAAAATAATTAGTTGACAAGTTATTTGACATGTTAGAAACTTCAAAAGTTGGAACATTGGACAATAAAATTAAAATATTAAAATCAGAAATTTAATATGAAAATTAGCCATCTAATATGTCTTACCTCACATTGGCCCACCAATCATCATTGAGGATCTTTTGTTTAATGCTCTTTCCTTGAGTAGAACTTGCATTAGGCCATCTAGTCCACTCAGCATTGACCATCATCGGTTGTAGAGGCTCATGCACCTCAACCATCCTCTCTAATAGGATGAAGTATGTGGCATATCTACATTCATTAATTCAATGATTCATTAAAAAATAAAAATTTAAAACAAAATCAGATTATGAATACAAATTGAAAGTGAAACAAAATGAAGTAAATGGCATACCTTGTATCAACAGGTTTGAGAAACTCCTTCCTTGAAAATGTCCTGAAAAGAGCAAGTGAGGTGTGGTGGTTGCAAATGAACATCTGAATTTCTCTAGCTTCTGCCACCGTTTTCTTCACCCAATCCATCTTCCCTATGTCTTTCAATGCATTGTTCAATGCATGAACACAACATGGGGTCCAAAATATGTGCCTGTAAGTACCCTCCACCATCAACCCAGCCGATTTGCACACACGTGCTGAATCAATGATCACCTACATCACATTTGCAGCCCCAACCTCCTCTATGGCATCTCTCAAAATGGAAAATTGGAAGTCAACATCCTTACGTCTCCCTGAACAATCTACAGCTCTAAGAAAATAAGAACCGGCAGGGCATGTGACTATGACATTGATGAGTGGCCGACGTCTACAATCAGTCCACCCATCCATCACTATAGAGCACCCCGTCCTCATCCATGTTTCCCTCATCTCCTCCATTAATACATTAACTTTGGAGTACTCTTTGTCTAGGAGGGTGGTGTGTAGCTTATGATCTCCAGGGAGTACGAATGAAGGACCAACGGTGGCTAAGTCTTTCACCATTTGTTTGAAATAAGAGGAACGGGCCACATGAAATGGAATGGAATGGGAAAAAAAGAATTTGGCAATGGAGAATTCAGTGGTTTCCAGTGCTTGGTTTTGAAACATGGACTCAACTGAGGCTACCTTATCACTACCAATCACCTTCCTCTTTCCTCTTAAGATAACACTACTACCAACCATGGAAGGACTAGGAGTAGGAGTAGGCATAGATGATTGTGAACTTGGGAAAGAAGGAGACCCACCTTGAACCCCACCATCACACTCCATTTGAATTTTTTGGCACTCTATAAATAGTGCATCTGTCAATGCAGGACACGCTCTAACTCCATGGCCCACCTCACCCAAAAAATGAGACCTAACTCTAGTGTAGCTGCCCCTAAACTCCTTTTCACAAACATGGCAAAACCAAACCCTACTCCCCCTGAATTTTTTTGTCTTTCACCCATGGCTGTCACAAATTGAAGGAATGGTTTTTTTTTGTCTAGTGGGTGTTTTGCATAGTCCTTCATAGTTTTGGTATTGGTTGATGAAGGATGGTGTTGGGTAGGGGTTATTTGCTCTTAAGTTTCCGTTCTAGCTTGCATTTCAACTTCACTATCACTCCCACCCTCACTGCTGCTCATGTTTTTTGTTTTTAGAATGGAAGTTTTGACTGAAAATGCAAAATAAAATAAAAATCAGACTATGTATACTTCATATTTTGCAAAAAAATGAAAAAATGAGAATAGAGAAAGGAAATGCATACCTCTTTGATGGATTTGCACTCCCAACAACACTATTTCAACCTCCTCTCCTCCTTCAAACTGCTGCTCCTCCTTCAATGGCTGCAATTATTTTTCTTCTCAAACCCTTGGCTGCTCACACAAACAAAATCAATAGAATGAAGTTTTAGAGGCCTTTTTTCTTTCATAAAAGAGTGCAAAATATTAGGGCCCACACATGCCACGTAGGCAGGCCTTTTTTTAAAAACTTTATGCTTTTTTTTTTATGCATCTTTAAATCTCTTGGGATGCCGGTTATCCTCGACGGCCGTTTACGCCTCGCCACTCTCGGCCTCTTCCGTCTCTCTCGGTGAGATCAGTCACTGGCCCGCTTCTTTGGGGATAATGGGCGCCCCTTCGATGTTTTCATGTTTTGGAAAAAGGGGACGGTCCCCGCCCCTTGCCGTCCCTTGGTACCCGGGACGTCCCCGGAACCAGGATGGGGGATTTTGGGGGGGGGGGGGGTGACGCGTCCCCGGGTAACCCTGGTAATTTTCATGTCTAAATTTTGTTTCCTTTGTTGTTATAGACAACTTGCTAAAATTTTAATTGTTTACAATAAAAAAATAATTTTCTCAAATAGTTTTTGAGGCAAGAGAGTGCATAACTATCATGGTTTGGCCTGCAAGCTCTTGTGGATTGTCAGATTTGGGAGCAAGTAATGGTCGAACAGTTCATGTGCCTTGTCTCTGCTGCCACATTTTGCAAACATGCACGCCTGCAACTTTAGGGCTAGGTAAAAATTTTGCTGTGTTCCTGCAAACTCTATGCATTTTGTTACTATTTTGTCCAATTCAATAGGGTACATTTTCATTCCATAGTTGCATGCAATCATTCTCCAAGTGTAAATATTCTTTCAAACTAATACATCAAATCCGGTAGGGGGTGGATATGTTGCGGGTAATGACGCTCCTCAGGTGGGAGGTTATAATGGTTGTCAGGGAGCAGGAGCTACAACTCTCCATGCAACGTACCCTACAGTCCAAAAAACGTGGAGGCTTCCATAGTATTTTAACTCTGGTCTTGGCTTGGTTATCCCTCTTTCTTTTCTATGAATGTTGTATGGTGAAGCTTTATTTGGGTTGATGGGTGATTTTTGCATCTCTGAGGTCTTCTAGGCGTTTCAATAGGCATGGGGAAGAAGATGATACCCTTTAGTGGATACAAAATTTCTTGTATTAAGCACTTTCAACTATTGCATGTCATGCAACATTTGGATGTGTATCAGGAGAGGGCTTTCTCTATATTTTGCACATGATTTTAGGTGAATCCCTTAGAAGGAGAGGCTTCCACTGCTGCGATAATCTTAGGCTTTATCTTCCTCTAGGTATTTCTGAATTTTATCAGTTCAAGGTGAATTTCACAAGGCATGCTTTTATTTCCCAGTTGGGGTTATTTTTGACTAATTGTTTTGAGCTTTAATCTTTTTACTTTGTGGGTTTATCATTATCAGATCAACCATGGTGGTAGTTGGTGAAGAGCCTCTGTTAATGGAAAATCCCCACAGGTTTTGTATGTTCCCAATCAAATACCCTCAAGTTTGGGAAACGTACAAGAAAGCGCAGGCTAGTTTTTGGACTGGTAAGCGTTTGAGCTTGACATTTCTCCCCTTTCTTCCATCCATTTTGGAATGAGGTTTATGCGGGAGGATGTACTGGCTAAGGGCATTAAAAAAGTTAATGTAAAATCATTGAAACCGTTTCATACTTATTTCTTAAAGGAAATTGTGTTGAAACATTCTTCATTTAGTGTAGTGTGGAATGCGGTTCAGCTGCACTCTTAAGGATTTCAATTATTTCCTTAAATATATACATATTTGTTCCAGGAAAATTTGCTCATTTTTTTGTGGTTTATGGGTTCTTTGTGTTTGTTGTCTCTTTTTTATTTGTAACTTTTTATTTTGAAGCTCTCATTACGAATTTATGGTTATTTGGTGCTGTGATTGTTTATAGGATTTGTGTTATGCTTGAATAATTTTATTTATCAGAGATTACCTTTGCTTAATGTACACTCACTTTGAATGTGTTTGTTGTCTGAATCTTGAGCATCAAAATAAACAGTAAATGTCTAGTGGGGAGATAAGCTTTGTTCTTAGGAGAACAAGGCTTTGCATACAATCTATAAGCAAATAATTTGATATTTAGGTGACATCATGCTCAAATAGAGCTCTTTACCTAAATACCCTCAAATAACACTGTTATTCACGCTACTGGTAGCATAGCTCGAATGGTTATGGACCCATTATGATGAGAACCTGTTAGTGGCTGAGAAAGTTCTTCAACCAGTAAGAATACGCCTTCGGATATTTGGTAAGATTGTGAAGACTATCCACAAAATAAAACCCAAATCTCACTAAGTTTTTGCCGTCCCATTCAAAATCATCGAGAAAAGTCCATCCCTAACACCCCACTACATTACATCGATACCTGTCCACATAAATAAACTTTACAATTCATCTCACAATTGATTTATAAATTAAGAGGAACCTATTCATGTATACCATTTTCTGTGATATCTTAGGAATCCTCCATACTCGTCCTAAAGATCTGTGGAAGGTCCCAATGGAATATTGTCACTAATGGCTCTATATCTGAAATTCCACCCTTGTGATTTTAGTGTTAGATTTCCAGAAATCTGTTGCTAGACAAAAATACTTCCACACAAGAGAGATTGATGGCGAGAATGTTGCTATCAATATGCAAGATTGATTCACAATTAATTGATACTAATGTACAAGATGAGGCTTGCTTATAAAAGGCAAGCATGCAACAACTAAATCTTATCTTGAGCAAAAAGATAGCTCGATAAGATAAGGATAAGATCCTATAACTTAGGAATTAAAGATTGCCTAAGTAAACTTATGAAGATGTAATTAAATAGTTAATTACACCAACACCCCCCCATAAGTGCAACTTAGGGAGAAGATTATAATGCAAACTACTATGGGTCCCGACAACTAGGCCATGTTAGGTACCCATTTACAGATGCAAATGAAATGCAATCTCTCATAAAGCAGAGAAAAGGGGAAAACCCAGTGGGAAAAAACCCCTCTCCAAAAGAGAGAAAACAAGAAAAAAGGCATGACGAATGTAAACATGATGTATGGAGGACTCAATGATACCCCCCAAGGACTACATCCATCATGAATATACAATAAATTACCCCCCATAAGAGGGAAGTAATGAGATAAGATATCCCCCCCATGATGTATGATCTCCTACAAGTATGGTTAATGTTTGAAGACAAAACAAAATCCAATGCCTACAAACAATGTTTCTCCCCTTAGGAAGAAGATACACCAAGTACAACTACAAGAATGATTCCCATTCTGGATAGGAAGAAGGAAGAGGAATCCATATGTATGAAGATTGTGTCTCTAAAATCTGCTCATGTGCTGCCAAGTTCTTGGATGATGTAGATGATGCCACAATCCAATCAGGTACATGCCCAATCACAACAAACTGTGACAAACCAAGAACAAGTGGAAACTGATCTTGAACAAACTCCATAGACAAACATGAAGTGATAATAGTGGACCCATGACTATCATCAAATAAGAGAGATAAACCCTCAAATTGGTCCTCCAAATCTGAAATGTGAGACTCCACAAACAAAGAAGCAATGTCTGTCAAATAGGAATCCCAATCAAGAAGACTATCAGGAACCTCTGAAACATCTGCAATCTTGTCCAAAGGATCACAATCATGGGTTATCAACTCTGAAGAA
>VDFB02083825.1:0-38745 GCA_007258455.2 Sequoia sempervirens
TTTGTTAGCACCACATCTATTTCCACTATATCCAAGTTGTTTCATAAAATCATAACCTTTTCCATAAATATTTTGCGTTGCTTTAGAATTAGGTGGTTGATCATTATTGTGTTCATCAAAGGTTGGTGTGTAGTTTGTGTCTTTATCTAAAGTGGTGGAGTTGGATGCTTTCAAAAGGTAGTCTGAAATGTGTGTTGACAATGTTGCATCTTTTCCCATATTTGAATCTTTGTGGAAGATTTTTTATTCACCGATGAAGTCATGTTGAAGACCAAAGGAATCCCAATTATCTAGCATCATGACTTGTTCACTATGTTGTTGTTTTTCTTTGTGTTGAACAGGTTCCAATTGTATAGGTGATGTCGATGTGTTTAAGGAATTTTCTTTGTTTCTCTCAAGTTGTAAGACACTACCATGTTTAGATCAGCATAAAGGTTGTGGATTGTGTTTTGTAGATGTATTCCATTTTACAATGAAGAGTGGAAGGCACACCATTCATTGCATGAATCCACTATCTACCTAAGATAACATTGCATTAAAGTTCATAAGGCATAACATGGATTGGTGTATTCAAGGTGACCACCCCAATGGTAAGAGGCATAATTATTACCCGTAGTGGTTTCTTTTCAATATTGTCAAATCCTTTAATAGAGAAAGAATCAGGTCAAATGGTTGATTGATCAATGCCAAGCCTATCCAGAAGGCTCACACTACACACATTGAGAGCAAAACCAATATCGACAAGAGTTCTCTTTATCCATTTTGTTTTATATTGAGTGATGATCATGAAAGCATCATATTTTTTTTGCACATCCAAAGAGGGGAGTTCAATTTGGTGGAAAATAATGTCAACATTTTGTCCTTGAATCATTGTTGCAATATTAGTTGGTGGCACACTAGAAGGGACAAGAACTTGTCATAAGGATATTTGGATCATGTTGTGATAGTGAGGGGAGGCTTGAAGAAGGTCCCACAATGATATCTTAACAAGAGTATTCTTAATTTTCTCAATAAGATCACACTCCTTTCGACCTGGAAAGAAAGGGTTAGGTGGGATAAGATTAGGCAATGGTAATAGTGTTGGGGCTAGTTGTTGCGGCTGTGGATTATTGTGAGTGTTATATGTATGAGAAATGTTATTATAAATTGGTTGTTGTGAAACATTATTTTGAGGAGGGTAAAGGATAAGTTTAGGTTTATTTTGAGTTTGTAGTTTGTGTGAAGGTGGGTAGAGAATTATAGGGTTGTTAGGATGTCCCACGGGGTATGTGCGAGGTCCATTGATCAACAAGGATCTAATGGACACTTGCACATTATAACCTTAGCAGTCTTGGTTTGATGTATCTCTAATATAGGGAAATATAAAATCACCTTTTTATTGGAGGAAGACACATTATTATTGTTGTCATTTTCTAGAATCATGATATTCTTCCTAGGAGGAGAGTTTTTAGGAGAACAAGAAGCCACATGTGCTTGAAAAGTAAGGCTTGGGTCTTTCATAATAACTTCATCACCAATAGGGGAATGATCAATGATGAGAGTATCAAGATGGGGATGAATAGGAGATGTTAGTTGAGTGTCCATTGTCTTTAAGGTCTCATTCTCTTCTACAATGTTATCTACCCTACTAGGAGAGCTTGTAATATGTTCATCCAAGTTTGAGGTTTGTAAAGTAGCTTCATCACAAGTGGGGGAGGCATCAAGAAAAGGATCAATATGGTTTTCAAATAGATTATCCCAAATAGGAGGAGCATTAGGGAAGGGAGAATCAAGGGTTTCATGATTTGTAATAAGGATGTCTTCTAACACCAACCTATCCTCTTTACATTGAGGAGGGATATTAGGAGATGAACAAGTTTGATTATCATGACCATGGAGAGTAGGTAAGGTGATGTTTAAGAATGTTTCTATGATCTCATGTTCTTGTTATCTAACATTTTCTAAAGGGGAATGAGGAGATGGACAATCAAGAACCTCAAGACTTGTTACTTCCTTCACCAAGATACCTTTGTCACTAATAAGAGAGGTATTGGGAGAAGAAAAAGTATGATTGTGATAATTGTCTACACTACCATTCTCACCAATGGGCAATGTAATATTAAGGATTGTGTCAATGGTTTGATCATGTTTCTTAAAGACCTCATTGTTGTAATTGAAGTTTAATTCATAAGAGGGAATGTTGTATATATGCAATCCATTATTAACAAAATCAAAGCCACATTTTTTAAAGAAAATATGCTAGGATGAAAAAGAAAAGAAAGGACAATGAGATGAATTAAAAGGAAATGCAATTTTTAGTTTTTAAGCAAGCTAATTTTTTGTTTACACAATGCAACAATCTGAAAATGAAATGTTGTAAATGCAAAAGTGCAATTAAGCAATGCATGAAATGAGCTAATTTAATCTAAATCTAATGAAATGAAATTTACAGAAATTCAAATAACTACTATAGGTAGGTAAAGGCACCAAATAGAAGCTTAAAAATAGAGTTTTGAATTCTATAAAGGGTAGTTTTAGGGGTGAAAAGCGACAAATTCGCCCAAGGTGGCGAATGAGTCCAAGTATGAACTTTTTTCAAAATTTTCATAATTTTTTGAGATTTTGATGTTTTATGAGTGATATGATGTATATCTAAGTGAAAAATGCAGAATTTCAGAAAAATTGATTGAATTTAGATGTCAACAATGCAACCTAAATGCACTTTTTATGAATGCAAGTTTTTGAAACCCTAGAATGCAAAATCTAATGCATGTCAGCTATTCCTAGGATGATAATGGAATCCTAATAAGAAAAGATAGTATTCTGAAAGTGGTTTTACCAAAATGTAACATAGATTTTTGGCACCAAATCCTTTCTAACTCTCTTAGGGTTTTTCACCTAAAAGGAGAAAGAAGGGCCAAAATGCTCATGTCTACACTCAAAGATTAATGCAATATGGATGGAATATGAATGCAATATACCTAGATTAAATGGTTGAATTCAAGAAACTAATAAGATTAATTGATTAATGAATGCAAATTAAGGAAACGGAGAATGTTTGTAAACACAATGTGTAATGCATAAACACATAGAAATGAATGCAAATTGTAACAAAACTGAATGAGATTGAGGAAGTGCACCTGAGATATTTATGGAGATTGAAAATGAATTCTGGAATGCTCATAATCCTGATTTTCAGGTCTGGTGGGACTCATTTGTCGTTCTGGGCTAATCAGTCCCAGTTCTGTAAAATTGAGTTAGAACTTGCTTAAGACAAAAGGGTATCTAAAAATGTAGAAAACTCAAATTTGACCTAGAAGTGGGACTCATTCACCACCCATGGTGAATGCTTCCACTTTTTAATTTTTGATTATTCAAAGGTGGGATCTATAGCTTTCGGTCTACACTTTGGCTTTCTATAAGTGTCCTCTTCTGAAACTCTGATTTAAAAATCTGAAAATGAGTTTTTGTTGATATTTTGACTTGTTGAATGAAGAGAATATATAAAAAAATTTGCAACTTTATCTTCAATGATATCCAAGCCTCTAAAATGCCTAAATCTACAAACACACAAGACAAGAGAGAAAAATGTTGAGTGTTAGGGTATGGGTGTTTTCCTTGGTCAAACCCCTTTCAGGTAATTAAACCAAAATGATGAAAGAATGGAATGAAGCATGCAATAATGGAGTTGATTACATTTCCATGATATTTGATATTGAAAATATATAGCAAAACATGAAGAATTTTCCCTTGAATGTCTAAAAATTGATATCTTGGTGACTTGAAATGATGAAACCCTAAGCTGCTTGACTTGAGATGGAAGGTTGGTGGATGAATAATGAAGAATCAATGTGATTTATGGTTAAAATAATTATATTTATAGGTATTTCACCTTATCTACTTGATAATCGGGTCCCTGAGGCCAACATGTAAAAATAATAAACTTAAATTTCACTTTTTCCTGCTCAAAAGTAAAAAATGGGCCAAATGGGACTCATTCACCACCCATGGTGAATGGATCCCACCCTGGTGGGACTGATTCACCACGGATGGAAAATGGGTCCCACTAGGGCCATTTTCACAGCAAAGATGCCAAGAGATAAGAAAATAATATTTGAATTGCAACTTTGTCTAGTATTTTTATCAAATATTGCCTTGGGATGCATAATATGTTTTAATAGGGACCTATTAGTGATGATGCAAAGGTAAATTAGGCATTCAAACATATAATTCAATGTGAAAGTGTGATTTGAATACACTTTACAATATTAAATGAGGTCCACATAGCCTAGGAAGGCACAAGAACCAATTTGAATGTGCAAGACACATTACAAAGCTAGTTTAACATTAATTTTAATTCACAAGCCTTCTAAATTGATGTGATAATGTTATTAAACACATTTTATAATGTTTAATTAGGGAGAAATAGGTTCATTAAGTCTAGAAAAGAGTGAAAGTATCTTACAACACTTTATAACACCTTTTCAAGACATCGCTAAATTCATGTTATTCAATTTGCAAGGGTCCAAGACCTAGCGTGGATGTGAAAAACACCTCACAACACTAGATTAAGATCTCATTACTTAAGTCAATTTTATCATGAGTTATTCCCATGTCAAGCAAGAGGTCCCTTTTTTCTATGGCACAGAGTCTATACAATGCCTTTTTCAACTTATAAAACATATTTGATTTATCTAATAACTGGAATCCTTCTGGTTGTTTGATGTACATCTCTTCTTCCAATTCTCCATTCAAAAATGAAAACTTGACATCCATCTGATACACCTTGAAATCTTTATGAGTAGAAAATGCTAAAAATATTCAAATAGATTCCATTCTTGCTACTGGGGAAAATGTCTCCTCACAGTCTATGCATTCAACTTGTGAATAACCTTTACATACAAGTCTTGCTCTATTTTTGACAACTTCACCAAATGTTTTCATTCAACTTATTCCTGAATACCCACTTTGAAACAATTAAATTATTATTCACATGTCTAGGAACTAGTTCCCATGTCTAATTCTTCTCTATCTATTGCAATTCCTCTTTCATTGCTCTTACCCAACTCTCATCTTTGCATGCTTCACACATAGACTTAGGTTCTATCTTTGAAAGTAAACAAAGATTTACCTCACTCATTATCACTTTTCTTCTTGTCTTTACACCTTCATTCTTGTCTCCAATTATCAGTTCTTCAGGATGATTCTTCTTTACATTATACTTAGGAGTCTTAGGAGTAGGTTCTGGAATTTCTTCTTCTTCTTCAATATGGTCTTCTTCCCTATTCTCTTCTATTACCATTCTGTAGATAGGCTCATCTGGTTCAACCTCACTTATCTCAACTGGTATGTGCATATCCTCATCCACCTTTACTTTAGCACTCTGAACAATATTTCTCAATATTTTATTAAAGCATCTATGAGATTTGATACTAGTTGAATACCCAAGGAAAGTACCTTCATCACATAGCATCAAACTTTCCAAGGTTCTCATCATCTCTTTTAATGTAACATTTCTTCCAAACACTTTAAAGTACTTCACACTAGGAATCTTACCAGTCCACAACTCATAAGGAGTTTTTGTGCTATTACCTCTAATTTGAACTCTATTAAGAATGTAAACAGTAGTGTGGATTGCCTCTCTCTAGTATACATCAAGTACATTTTCTTCTTTCATCATAGTCCTTGCAGCTTCCTGAACAATCTAGTTCTTTCTTTCTACAACTCCATTCAATTGAGGAGTTCTAGGAGAACTCCATTCAATTGAGGAGTTCTAGGAGAAAAAAAAATGTTTCTTTATGTCATGCTCTTCACAAAATACATTAAAATCACTAGAATTGACTTCTCCACCTCTATCAAACCTTAAGCATTTGATTCTTAGGTTCACTTCATTCTCTACTCTTTCCTTAAACACTTTAAATTTTTCTAGAGCTTGAGCTTTCTCTATAAGAAATGTAACCCATGTCATTCTAGAATAATCATCAATGAGGAGCATGAAATACCCATCGCCATTAAGAATTCCTATTTTTGTTGGACCACAGAGGTCAGTATGAACCAATTCCAACATTCTAATAGATTATTGCTTTTTTCCTTTAAAACTATATCTTTTTTTCTTTCCCAACTAACCACTTTTGCACACAGTATTAGGATTTTTGATTTTAGGAAAATCTCAGACAACCTCTCTTGAACTGATCCTGATAAGACTTTCAAAGTTTACATGTCCCATCCTTTGGTGCCATAGCCAACTTTCATTAACTTCAGATACAAGGCACTAACCGTCAACATCCTTAAGTTGATAAATGTTTCCATAAGTTCTTCTTCCTACAACAACCACAGTTCAAAACCCTTTTTTGATCTCACAAGTGTTATCCTGAAATACAAGATTGAATCCTTTGCTACACATTTTTTCAACACTCAAAAGATTATTCCTTAAGCCCTTAACATAGTAAAAATCATCAGTACTGTATTTTCCATCAAAACTAATAATTCCTTTACCAACAATATTTGCTCTAGAATCATCTCCAAACATGACTAATCCACCATCATACTTCTCAAGCTCAATGAAATTACATTTATCTTTGGTCATGTGATTAGAGCAGCCACTATCAATCACCCAATAGTCTTCATCCTGTCTAGAATGAAAGCCAGTAACTAGGGTACCTTCCATTCATACTTCTTGTTCTTCAAACCACTTTCCCTTGTGCATCTTCCAGAGTTAAAAGACACTAATTTATTCTCTAAGGCTAAAAAAAAGAATTCATCATTATCACCCTCAAAATATGACTCATCATCAGAAATTCCATTATTCTCTCTAACATAGTACAACTTCTTGAACTTCTTATCCTTCTCGTCTTTATTATCCCTGTTCAAGTCTTATGTACAACTCTATTTGGACATCTCAAAGCATAGTGACTAATATTTCCACAACTAAAACATTTAAAAGGCAACATACCTTTGTTCTTATCAGTATGTTTCTTTAATTCCCTTGTAAAATTTGCTTACAATTCCTCTGAATCATCACTATCCAGATCATCTGAGCTATCTTTGTAGCTTTAAAATAAAATTTAGTGTTCTTCTCTTTCTTTCCAAACTTCCTCATCTCAAATGTAGTCAAGGTGCCAAATAGTTGTTCTTTAGTGAACTTCTTAGGATCATACATTTCTTCAATAGCTAAAAATTTATCACTGTAACTCTTCGATAGTGTCACCAAAATCTTCTCCATCACATCTTCATCAGTCAGGGTACCAACTTGAGCTTTCACTTCATTCACTGCAATATCAACCCTTTGAAAATAGCTTGTAATATCTTCACCTTCTTCCATTTTCAAATTCTCATATCTACGCTTAGTTGTTAGCTTCTTTAACAATTTCACTCTATCATTTCCTTCATAGACATCTTCCAACTTTTTACATACTTCATAAGAAGTTCCTAAAGAAATAACTTTTGTTCTCTTAGTCTTAGATAAAGCATTGTAGATTGCATACCTCACTTTTTCATTTTCCTCATAAGCAAAAATCTCATCAGTAGAAGTAGGACCACTTGCTAGTGCAACACACTTTATCTCAATAGCCTTCTAGGTCTTATAACAAAGAGAGATTATGTAACAAATCATCTGCACTTTCTAGTCATTGTAGTTAGATCCATGAAACATAGGGATCACCAATTTGTGCACCTTCAAATCTACCTCAAGTAGTTAAGGTCTTCACCAAGGGATCAAAGCTCTAATACCAATTGTTGAAAGGTGCAAGAAAATTGAGAGGGGAGGTGAATCAGTTGTCACATAATTCAATCACAAATTTCAAACACTTATCAACTTCAAATCCACTTAATTCTATTATTAACTATGAACATAAAATGCAAATAAAAAAAAGCAATATCAACACAGAAAAAACCAGATTTACGTGGGAAACCCAATAAGGGAAAAACCAAAGTAAGGATTAGCTCACAATATCAAGTAATTCCAAAACTTATTACAAAGAGGCTCACTGCCAGAGGGCTCATCGCCTAGAAAGGATTCACTATCAGGATACAAGGCTCACTGCCTACAGATAGGACTCAATGTTCAAATACAAGGCTCACTGCCTATAGATAGGACTCACTATCCAGAAGGAGGCTCACTACTTACAAAAAAAAAACATGACAGAAAAATCAACCACAACAGATTAAAATCATCCGCAACTTTGATCAAAAGAATTGTCAACACCATCAGCTGACTGATTTCAGGATTCTAACACATTAAAGTATTGTTGACTCAATTTTCACTTTCAAACACTCTGCTTCTTACACTTGTGTCATACTTGATTGATTGATACAAAATAATTAAGCTTATTATATATTTATACCATCTTCAACCTTAGAAACTTTCTCCAAGGTCGGCTACACATGCTTAAATTTTCAAATTCAAATTACGTTAGCAACTTAACATTCCCGTAGAAGAAGATAATGAGATCAAATGAAACCAAGACTTAACCAAGACCCAACAACAATGCCTTTGATCATACACTTCCTTAAATAACACTTATCCTTCACATGACATGTAAACACCAAGTCGACCAAACCTAATGAAAACAAAAATGAACTTTGAAGTACACACTTCCACAACAAGAATATAACATGTAGACCACATAACATGCTTCAACATATATTGAAAAACATATTAGATTCCTTCAAATATATCTATAGCAAACACAACAACCTTCATACATAGAATTCTTTTCACCAGTCCATCTAGACTACACAGACACACACATGGACTCTGAAACTCAACTTCTGGAGCACCATACCATGAACACCTTTGTCAAAACAAAGATAACACCTTAAAAATCCTTCTACCAAATCCACAATATGTGAAACAAACTAGAAGAGGACTATGAAGAAAAAAAAATTCTCCCAGTTCACACACCGGTGAACACAACTTTCACTCTCCATCAAACCAAAAACCAAAAACCAGGATATACCACCAAAAGATTCCCATAAGCAACACTTTAAATCCACACAAGCATATGATCAAAATAGAAGAAATGTGGCACACAAATTGGACCACATTTTGAACACACACATCATAAAGATAACTCCATGTACTCAGAACATCTCATCAACATCTCAACTATACATGCACAACCTACAACAACCTGTATTGTGTTGACATCAATGAAAACATAACCAAACTTACTCATACTTGCAACACCTCAAGGGAAAAGCCAAAATAGTTTATTGGTGTTTTGGTATGGTTTGGTGGGAGGAAGGTTGGATTTTTTGGATGTAATGTGTGTTATCTTGTGAATGTGAACTAAGTTAACTATGAATCTACAAAAAACTAATGCAAGTTTAGAAAATTATAGAACTAAAATACTAGAACTAATGATAGAACAATATATTATAGATACAAAGAAATGTGTCATGCAAATTGGAGTTGAAACTCCCTGGTCAAGGACGAATTTTCCCTATACCAGAAATGTTTCTTTCTATAATCTCTCAACATATATCAGTAGGTCATAATCTATAGGTCTTCTCCTATCAGACTCAACTTAAAAAAATTATTTGTTGACGAGTAAATTGATGAACGAATATGTTTGACTACTTGATCTTGATATTGAGTCTTCAATCTTCTCCAAATCTACTTCAGATCTACCACCTGCAAACATGAAAGGAGAGAAATGGTTGTGTATAGGGGGTTTCTTAAGTCAAACCCCATTTTAGTGTTTCCACCTCCACAATGACTTTGATAATGTTGGATAAAGAGTGTTTATCCTCAATCAAGCAAAGGAAAATGGATAAAAACAAGTGATAAATGACAATGTTACAATTTACCACCTAGGTCTAATCTCCTTGATGGACTAAATTCTTGATGCGAATCTCATAAAAGGAAGATTTCCTTGGTGATAGATAATCCTACAAGTGTTAGTACAAAACAAATGAAGATAAACATGAATAATCTTGTAAACTTGATGCATTACTAACTTGAATCTTCATTGATAAAATGTTATAATAATGCTTCTCTTGACTGCTCTTAATGTGCTTAGTTGATGTTCAGGTTACCTAGATTTTTCTTACGTTGCTTAAACGTTCATATGGTGAAAAATACTAGTATATAATTTTTTCTTTTCAAAAATTAATTACAAAAAGCAAAGAAATGTATTCAAATTTGTAAACATAAAAATACAAACAATAAAATATTAAAAATTAGGAAAAAATAAGTTGCTTAATGGAAAATTTTCCTTAGACTAAACCTATTTAAGAATTTAGGTTGTCTTTAAATAATTTATTTTAATTCTAAATTGTACCTTGATTTTTCAAAAAAAAAAAAAACGAGCAAATAATTAGTATAATTATGTCTAGGCACATAAGGGGGGCTTAAACATAGTGTGAAATTGTCAATGCCAAAAATTTACGATGCCACAATATCTACACATGTGCATTGTTCTAATCCCCAAATCATACGTGTTCTCATTCATTCCCTCAAAATCCACATTTTGTTGTGTGCAGTCAATCATATAGTGTGCACAAGTGATCTCCAATCTTGAATGTTTTGGATTTGATTTAATTAATTTATTTATTTTTAAATCTTGTTAACTACTACTCTTTTCCATTAGTCACTTGAATCTTACTTGACTCATATTTGTCTACCGATTCATTATGTCTTGGTATATAAATACCACTCATTGGAACATTTATGCATATCCTAGAATGATTCAAAATCCTAGCAGTTTAAAGAACATTCAACTAAAAGATCTTGACTTGGAACATTAAATGAAACATTTTTTTGTACTGAAATTCTTTTATAAGATATCACATCGCTTGCTATTTTATTTCTAAGTGCTTTTCCAAATGCTTTTCCAAGACAATAAGAGATTATTATAAATAAAAAAAATTGAACTAACGAAACTTGAACCAAGTGAATCGATAATCTCTCCATACTATTTGTAAACAGTACCAGTCCTTAACAATCAATAAAAAGCTAAGGTCAGAATAGATAGGTTTAGAAAACTTTGCATAACTCCAAATCAGAGCATGCATCAAAGATCAGATCTACGCAATACGGAATTGATAAAAAGCTCCAAAAAGCTACCTGTAAAGAATCCAATTGAACACAAAATTCCAGATAATAAACACATCAATATCATCTTGTGCATTAGGTCCGAGTAAACATTATAGGGATGATTTCCTTGCGTTCGATGCGTTCGCTTTCACAGTCAGTATTCATTTGTTTCCACAAAACTATGATAAATGGTGGACGAGGATAAAATCAGATTGCTACTGTCCAAAATGTGGGCCATCTTTTGGGTTATTCCCGTTGATTAATGCCCAGACTGTCCGTAGTCAAGCAACCAATAAATTGTATGCGTGTATTAGGTTTGGAAGGAAAGATTGGCAGCGTCTTTGGCACGACAAGGATTTTTCCCAAATTGATCACGACACAAGACGCTTAATCAGATACTACAATTTTGATGTCAATCGTTTATTTCCAGTCAACAACATGACTCCAATAGAAAGGTAAAAAGAAAGAAAAATATAGAATATTTTGACTGGGAGAAGGCAGTACCTAGTCAAATTGCAAAGTTTTTCTCCTTTCTCTAAAACTATTTCTTATGTTCTTAGTAAGAAAGCTGTGCTGGATATTTCCTTGTAAGTATAGGTTGGTTTCAGTCATTGCTGCTCAACCGAGTGGTTATTTGGGTTGAATAGAAAACCACCAATTAGTATATACAAATCATCGTCAAATCATGACTACTTTGTAATGGGTACAGGTCCTTCTAGTCTTAACATAATCAAATCATCATCAAATTTATTATTTATTAATGTTGAGAAAAATGATAAACAATATAAATATTTAAATCTATTTCAAAACCTACTCATTAATTAATGAAATTCTTATATACTATATTATTCTTTTCTATACATAAATTGAAGAAGTAAGGTCCCTCATCTTGAATATGAATATATTTTAGGTATAAGAATAGCCATTTAACTACATGATTAGGGATGTATATTGTTAACTTATTTATTAAAAACTTGCATAAGATATGAACAATTCAAACCAATAGTAGAAATTATTGCTCAAAAATAGAAAAGAATTTATGATTAATTAAACCATCCTTTTATTGATTTACAACAAAATGAAAAATATTTAGGGGAAAGAATACAATAAGAGGAAACTAAGAAGGAGAGGGAGATTGAAGATAAGTTTGTTAGCATAAGACTACCACTAGCTTAACAAGATTAATTATAAGGAATGGGAAACCATTTATAGTACAATATAATAATGAAAATAAATAAATGAAAGATCATATTCTAAAATAGAAAATAAAATTCAAAAAGCAACCATTACATGATTCATGGGTTATTTAGTACACTCTATGTCATGTATATATACAAAAGCTAATACTTTATAAAGTAGAATTGGGTAGGATGCATTAGAAACATTTACATATACATATATTAAAACTAGAAAATGTGAGTGCTCCTTGCCAAATTTCTCTATTAGAAAATTGATTCTCCTACACTCGATGATCCTACCAAACCATGTTGACCTAGCATCCTCACTAGAAGATTGATGGCTCTATGGGTTAAAATGATGGAATGAATCCCTCCCCACCACTTCCAACCATAAAAGACTAAATCTTCTTCACCATGTTTGTAGTGGTTGTTATTGATGTCAACACTTGGGGAGGTTGTTGTGGTGTTGACACTTGGTGAGTTTGTTTGTTGGCATTGGTTGGAAACATTTGGAGTGATTAATGCATATGTTGTAATGCCTTGCTTAAATGTGTAGTTGATGTTCATGGTTGGATGTCATGCCTTGTTTGATGAAAAGTAAAATAGTATTGTGTATGGATTCTATTAGAAGAGATAATATCATGATGATATGATAAGATGAGGATTAGAAGTAATCTTGATAGTGGAGAGATGATGTTGATGGTCTCTAGTATGTTGTATTCTCTCTCTTTTTATTCATGTAGAAGTATGTGATGTTGAAAGGGAGCTTTGGTCTCCGCATGTTGCTGAAAGGTTCTGCTATAGAATGTTTCTTGGAAGACTATTTGGGAGAATTCTTTGCATTTCACTATTGTTGGAGATATAGTCTTGTGGTTTAGGATTTAGTGTTTGTGTTCTATGGATGTTGTGCTCCTATCCTTTCAGGTCACCAACATTGCGGAGGAGGTTTCTGATAATTTGAGTTAGTTGGAAATTTTTGTTGGTCATTTGGACTAGTCTAGAAAAATATTCACATTTCTTTGCATTGATGTTTTTTATCTCACAGCTTCATGGGCATGCTCTCAATTTCTATGTAGTATCTCAATTCATATTTCATGTGATGGTGTGTACCATAAGCTGATGTGATAATGATCTACCTCATTATTGTGTATTCCATGCTTCTAGACTGAAGTGTTCCACTTTTATTTGGTTTGTAGTGGTTGTTTGTGGCACGATCATGTGAGTGAAGTTTATGGAAATATTTTTGGATGTTCATGGAACATCTCTTTGTGGTTCACACATCAATGACTGGTCTCTTTTGTGTTGTATATTGTGTTGGATTATCTTTCTAGGAAAATAGTGGATATCTAGATGACAAGCATTGCTATATTTCTTGCACAATGTGCTTGGGGGTCTATATTCTAGCATATGTAGTTGTGTTAAGATGTATTTGGTATTTGATCTATCTTGTTTAGAACCTTATTGAGTAAATTTAGTTGGATGTATGTTTCTTGGGCTGACAAATTTTGTGCTACAAGTTTCGTGTACATGTTTCCTTGTTGCCAACTTGGGTTGTTGTGTGTCAGTGTATGATTTGTTTGGAATCATATTGGAAGATGTAATAAGATTGTTTTTTACCTCTTTATCTTTTGAATAGGAATGCACATTATTTTTTTGTGGCTGACTTGTTGAAATCATTGGTTGTATTATTTTTTATTGAACTAATTGATGTTTTGAGATCTTGTAGAGGATATAAATGCAAGAACATTGTAGTTGCAAGAAGTGTGTGAGTGTGGATATGTACAAAGATTAATTGAAGCGGGTAAAAAGAAAAGAGTAATGAGCTTTAACACCTCATCCAATAGAGTGTATTGTTGAAAAATGTAATTTCATGTTCTTCATGTATCTTGCTTTGAGATAGTGAATCTAATTAGGATCTTGTAATTTGTATCTTTCCCTGGGATTGTGTTTCTTAGTACCGTGCAAGTCTGTTGTATATTTCCCTAAGGTTGTGCATCTTAGCTTGCAAGTCTAGAGGAAATGAGCTTCTATATTGAGAGATTCATCTTTGTGGTTTTTCCATTCTTAGGTTTTCAATGTAAATATAGTGTCATCTTGTGTATGTGTATTTGTTGACTTTCATTAATGATGGATAGGTTAAGTGTTTATGATATTTGAATGAGTTGTTGATCTTGATTAGATTTTGAATCTATATATTACTGAAGGGTTTATGATCTAAAAAAAATAAAGTTTTTGATGATACCGATTTACCCACCCTCTCAATATCTGGGTGTCTTAAATAATTGGTATTAGATCCCAGTTCCTATGAAAAATATTAACTGCTCTATGATCGGTCTAGGATGGCACATGATGGAGCTTATAAAGGAGGTTTGATGGGACAAATTATACCTTTTAGAAATTAAGAATGGAAGGCCATCTAAACTCTTTAGGGTTTGGTGATTAGCAATCTATCAATGATGGTTATATTGCTCCCGTTGCTCCTCCAATAGATCCAACTAAGATCAAGTTGTATGAGAGTAATGCAAAGGCTAAGAATGATATCTTGTGTGGGTTATCTGATTCAAAATTTTTGAAGGTGATGAATTGCAGTTTTGTGAAGGATGTCTAGGGAAAACATAGTAGTATCTATGAAGGAGAATAAAGCAAAGAGATCCAAGATGCAAATTTTAAAGAGTAAATTTGAGACCTTGTGGATGATAAAGGATAAGATATTGCTAGTTATATTCTTTGGGTGGATGAAGTTATTACTGGCATCAAAGGTATTGGTGGAGAAGTGAAATAAGATGAGATTGTAAAAAAGGTTCTAAGATCTCTCCCTAAAGCTTGTAGTCATAAGCTATATACCATTGAAGAGTCTAAGAACTTGGATCAGTTTTTAGTGGATGAAATGTTTGTTGCTCTCATATCCTGTAAAATGAGATAGTCTTACAAAGATGCTTCAAAGAAGGAAGCTACATTGAAAACTAGTAAAAAGGTGGATAACAAAACTATAGATCAGGATGATGACTTTGATGATGTTGAATCATACTTTGTGATAATATTAAAGAAAGGCACCAGAAAGTAAAAAGGTAAGTTACCTTCCAAGTGTTCAAAATGTGAAAGGATTGGTCATTTTTCTTCCAAATTTCCTTATAAAGAGTGAGATTATAGTAACAAAAGAGATAAGTCCAAAAGAGGTTTATATTTGAAGGATATTATTTTTTTCATAGAAGATGAGGAAAATGATTCAAATTATGAAACCCTATTCATGCATTTGAAAGACATAAAGGGTGATATTGGAAAATGTAAGAGGTTTGGTACTTTGCAGGATGACAAAACTAATGCAAGATCTATGTTTGTCTAGAATGCATTTTATGCAAAGGAAGAAGCAAATGCTTGGGTGATTGATAATGGTTTCTCTAACCACATGACTAGTGACAAGGGAAGGTTCATCATCTTAAGAAGTGTAATGGTGGAGTTGTTAAGTTCAGTGGGGATGAGTCAACGTACATTTTTGGAAAGGGTACAATAACAATTGATGGAAATAACAAGACTGAGGATGTCCTCTATGTCAAGTCTGAAGCATAATCTTCACAATGTCAGTTAGATATGCAACAAGGGTACAATATTATATTTCATGCTAATGGTTGTGAGTTCAGGAGGCCAAGGTCTAGGAGGATTGTTGTTGAATGTATAAGAATGAATGAGAATTTCTATGGGTATGTGTAGGATCATGATGGGCCAAAAAGTGGTGATATGATGGGTATGTGTAGGGCATGTGGATGATGACTTTTTTTTACCCGAAATTGATGAAAAAAAGGGTTTTTAAAGGATATTCTTAGCTTTCCACCAATATAAATTATGCTTTACTTTGAATTGATAAAATTATTATTCATTTCCTATTTGAATTATGACTAAAGTCTTGATTGATAGGTTGATTGAAAAACATCTATATCTTTCAAATAGTATCACATTTTTTTAATCCAAAACATGTGTCATTCTATGCTTCCCATAAAATAGGATTAAAAAGAAAATGAATTTTATGAAGTTTTGACCAAGTTAAGGTGGCTAGACATATGAGTTTTATATTTTTTAAAATTTGTAATAAAAATCATAATAAATTATTCACATGGAAAAAAATACAAAAGAATATGCATCACATTAGGAAATGAGTCCCCTAATTATATCTAAAATACTATCATTTTATTGTGGTTAGGGTGGTCACAAACACCTACTAATTTTTCCCCTAAAATTTAAGTACTACTACATTGAAATTTAAAATTTCACCAAATAGATTTTAATTTTTAAAATAAACCTAGTAGTTTAGAAACTACATTCAATTTGCTACAAATTGTATTATTACATATTTTTGAAATAATATAGATAAATTATTCAAATTTTTATGTCAAGTTGCCTAACTCTATTTTTTTTTAAATTTTTAGCCACTTAATGGGCATGTTTTTTCCATGATGATCCTGCACATACCCTATAATATAAACAAGGAAAATGGAATTATCTACTTATTGACCTAATCTGTGAGTGTTGGTTGTGGCACAAAGAAAGTGACACATCAACTTTGAAAATATGATGAAGATCACTTCTATTCATGCAATAAGATACATGCCTAATATAACTAACCCTATAAATACATTATGAAAGGAGTGTCAAATGGGAAAGTAAATAAAGAAAAATTTTAAGAGCAAGGAGTGCTTTGCTACATTTCCATTGGAGTTGATTGAAACTAACTCATGGACCTACAATAACAAGGAGTCAACAAGGTGAAAGCTACTTCATGTTTCTTATTGATGATTATACTAGAATGTCTTGGGTTATATTTTTAGGAGATAAATTAGAAGCTTTTAATAAGTCAAAAATCATCAAAGAAAAAGTTAAGAATGAAAGGGACAATAAGATAAAATTCTTAAGGTCATATAGAGGAGGTGAATTTACTTCAAATGAATTTGAATTTTTTTTTTAAGATCATAGTATTAGGAGACATTTATCTACTCCTAGAACCACTCAGTAAAATGGGCTAGTGGAGAGGATGAATACAACTATGTGAGAGATGGTTAGGAATATGGTGAAAGATGCTGATTTGTTTGATATGTATTGGAAGGAAACAATTCATATTGCCATCTATTTGCTTAATATAGTGCAATTGATCAATAGTCAATAACACTATGACCCCTTATGAGCTATGGTATGGTATTCCTCCTACTATTAGATACTTTAGGATCTTTGGTAGAATATGCTACCTAAAAAGAGATGAAGAAGACCATGGGAAGTTTCATTCAAGGTGTGATGAAGGGATCATCTTTGGTTACACAACAAAAATAAAGGCTCATAGATTCTCCAACAAGAGATTGGGAAAGATGATTGAAAGCACAAATGTTAAGGTAGATGAAGATTTGTATTAGATCTCACAAGAACTAAATGTTTGTAGATTTGATATACCTCCCTAGATTGAAGAAGAAGATGAAGAAGAAGAAGAGAAGAAACCAAAACCAAAGAAGGTTCCTAAGAATCCAACAAAGTAAGTTTAGAAGAATCATTCTACAAATAAGATCCTTGGAGATACAAATGAAGGTGTACTAACTAGGAGAAGGTTTGCAAAAGTAAACATTAAAGTGAACTTATGTATATTGTCAAAGGATAAGCCCAACAAATTTGTTGATGCTAGCAAAGATGATGGCCAGATAAAGGTAATGGAAGAAGAATTGAAATACATGGAAAAAAATTAAACATTGGAATTGGTTCCCAAACAAGTACTTGATAAGAATGTGATAGAAAAAAGGTAGGTGTTTTGAAACAAGTTGAATGAAGATGGTGAAATTGTGAGGAACAAAACTAGATTGGTATGTAAGGGTTATTCACAAGTTGAAGGTATTGATTTTTAGGAGTCTTTTTCTCGAGTAACTAGAATGGATGCAGTAGGGATGCTTCTTTACTTTGTTGCTGATAAGAATTTCAAAGTCTGGGTATGTGCAAGATCATGATGGGCCAAAAAGTGGCAATATGATGGGTATGTGGCTGACGACTATCTTTTTACCCAAAATTGATGAAACAAAAAGGGATTTTAAAGGAGATTATCAACATTCAGTAGATATAAATTATGCTTTACTTTGAATTTAATAAGTAATTATTATTCATTTTCTATTCAAATTATGACTAAACTCCTGATTGATAGGTTGATTGAAAAACATCTATAACTTTCAAATGGTATCACGCTTTTTGAATCCAAAACATGCATCACATTCTATGCTTCATATTATAGCAAAAAAGAAAAATTGAATTTCATGAAGTTTTGACCAAGTTAAGGTGGTTAGACATATGAGTTTTATATTTTTAAAAATTGTAATAAAAAATCATAATTAATTATTTACTGAAAAAATTACAAAAATATGCATCAACATCGGGGCTAGGTCCTCTACTTATATCTAAAATATTATAAAAAAATATTATAATTTTATTGTGGTTAGGGTAATCACAAACACCTACTATTTTTCCTTCAAATTTAAGTACTACTGCATTGAAATTTCAAATTTTCACCAAATAGCTTTTTTTTTTTAAAACAAACCTAGTAGTTTAGAAACTACATTTAGTTTTCTACATATTCTATTCTTACATATTTTAGAAATAATATAGATAACTTATTCAAATTTTTATGTCTAGTTGTCTAACTCTAATTTTTCTAAATTTTTTGCCACTTAAGGGCCTTTTTTTTTCCTTGATGATCCCGCAAATACCCATCTATTAGATAGATGTCAATTCATCCTTCTTGAATGTTGATCTAATGGAAGAGGTCTATGTTGATTAATTGAATGGTTTCCATTTATCAAATGATTCGGACATGGTACATATGTAGACACAAGAAATCTTTGTATGGACTCAAGAAAGCTCCTAGATCTTGGTATGATCTGTTGGATAATTATTTACTTCAACAAGGATTCAAGAAATGCATTACAAATAGTAATCTGTACATTAAGGTATAGGGAGATAAGATTTTGATTATGGTTGTACATGTTGATGACATCATCTCTGGTGGAGATGATGATATTTTTATTTCTCAAGCTAAGTATGTTAAGGAGATTTTGAAGAAGTTTGGCATGGAGGATTCCAAGCTACTTAGTAACCACATGGTTACTAGTTGTCATTTGAGCAAGATTGATGATTCTTCGAAGGTTGATCAGACTCTTTATAGGTCTATGATTAGAGGTTTATCATACTTGACTGCTTCTAGAATTGATATTATGCTTGTAGTATATTTGGTCATGATAGATTTCAAGCTAATTGTAAGCAAACTCATGAGAAGGTAGTGAAAATAATATTGAGATACTTGAAGGGAACTCTAGATTATGGTTTTTGGTATAAGAAGGATGCAAATTTTCATTGATTGCTTATATAGATGTTCATTGGGAAGGATATGTGGATGACTAGAGAAGTACCAATGGAAGTGCATTTTTCTTTAGAGATAGATTAGTCTCTTGGATTTGTAAAAATGACTTAGTGTCATTATCCATAGTAGAAGTTGAGTATATTGTTGCAACATCTTCCTACACCTAGGTGCTTTGGATGAAGCAGACCTTGAATGATATAAAGGTGGTTTATAATGAACCTATTCCTATATTATGAGATAGTACAAGTGTAATTAAAATTTCCAATAATTTTGTGATGCATTCAAGAAACAAACTTATTTCAATACATTATCTCTTTCTAAGAGAGAAGGTTGCAGAGTAAGAAGTTAGAATGGAGTATGTGCCTAGAAAGGATCATATTACAAATATCTTTGCTAAGGCACTTTCAAAGTATACTTTTGACTATCTACAATAAAAGTTAGGGTTTAGTGCCCCTTCTTTTTCTAACTAGATGCATTGATAGTGCATCTATCCAGGGGGAGAAATTCATGTCATATCCTTTTTTCCTAGAATGATGTGTGCTATCTCTTAGGGGGAGTAGGTGGTTATATGGTTATTGTTGATAGGGGTATTTGGTATGATTATTTGAAGAAGATGTGTAGTTTTCGAGCTTGAATAGTTATTTGAAAGAGAAGTGTTATTGATAAAAGGGACCGATGTGTTGATGATTCAAATAAATATCTTTCTACCCTTTTTCCTTGATGTCAAAGGGGAGAGTGTGCATGTGTATTTTGTCATCAAAGACAAAGGGGGAGATTGTTGGTAGTGGTTTTCATTTATGTCAACACTTGAGGAGGTTATTGTGGTGTCAACAGTTGGTGAGTTTGTTGGAATTGGTTGTCAACACTTAGAGAGATCGTTGTATATGTTTCCATGCCTTATTTGGATGTGTTGATGATGTTCACGATTGGATGTAATGTCTTGTTTGATGAAAATTATAGCATTGAGTATGGCTATTGTTAGAAGAGATAATATCATGAGGATATATTAAGATCACGATTAGAAGTAATGTTACTGGTGGAGAGATGGTGTTGATAGTCTCCAAAATGTTGTATTCTCTCTCCTATTATTCTTGTGGAAGTATGTGTTGTTGAAAGGAAGTTCTAGTCTTTGCATGTTGATGAAAGGTTCTACTATATAATTTTTCTTGGAAGACTGTTTTGGAGAATGCTCTATATTCCTCCACCATTAAAGATATTGTCTTACGATTTGGGATTCAGTGTTTGTGTTTTGTGGATCTTGCACTCCTATCTTTTTATGTCAAAAGTATTTCTAAGATGGTTTATATTAATTCTAATAAGTTGGTGGTTTATATTGATTGTTTATACTGGTCCAAAAAATGCTCCACATTTCTCTACATTGATGTTTCTACTCTTATAGCTTTTTGGATATAATCTTAATGTTTTTTTAGTATCTTAGTTTAAATTTCATGTGATGGTGTGCAACATAAGTTGATCCGCTAATTATCTATCTCCTTGTGTATTTTGTGCTTTTAGGATGAAATGTTCTACTTTTATTTGGTTTGCAATTTCTATTTGTGGCATGATAGTGTGAGACAAGTTTTTAGAAATATTGTTGGATGTTCATGGAACATATCTTTGGTGTTAGATATTGTTTCAAATTGGTTTTCTAGGAAAATAGTGGAATCTAGTTAATAAGGCTTGTTATCTTGTTTGTGTTGTGTGCTTGGGGGTCTATGCCAGGATATGAAGTTGTGTTAATATGTATTTGGGTCATGACCTATCTTGTTGAGAACCAAATTGAGTAAATTTAGTTGGATGTAAGTTTATGGGATGACCAGTTATGTGCTACATGCTTCATGTACATGTTTCCTTTTTGCCAACTTGGGTTGTTGTGCACCAGCATGTGAGTCTTTTGGAATCACATTGGAAGATGTAATCATATTTTTTTGGTCATCTCTATCTTCTAGATAGGAAAACATTATTTTTTTTTGTTGAATTGTTGAAATCACTGGTTGTATTCTTTTTTAAAGACCTAATTAATATTTTGAGATATTGCATATGATGTAAATGCAAGAAAATTTTAGTTACAAGAAGTGTGTGAGTGTGGAGATGTGTAAAGATGAATTGAATCAGTGGGTTGTGAAAATAAAAGAGTAATGAAATTTAACTCCCTAATCAGCAAAGTGTATTGTTGACAAATGTTGTAGTTTTATATTCTTCATTTATCCCACTTTGAGATAGTGTTTTGTATCTTTTCCAAGGGTTTTGTGCCTCAATACTCTAAGTCTCTTGTATTTTTCCCTAAAGTTGTGCACCTTAGCCTACAATCCCATAGCTAGTGAGCTTCTATATTGAGAGATTCCTCTTTGTGGTTTAACCCTTCTTAGGGTTTCAATGTAAATATGGTGTTATCTTGTGTATGCGTGTTCATTGAATTTCATTGTTGATGATTAGATTAAGTGTTTTTGATATGTGAATGAGTGAATATTTTACCTACATATTTTTCCTTCGAAGAATATCAGATTATTGAAATGAAAATGGAAGTAATTTGATGTTCACTCTATAACAACATTTTCCCAAAAGGATAAAAAAATAAAACTTCATTAATCAACTAATTTAGCAAAAAAATATAAATTAAAATGATAGTTCATCAAATCTCTTGTCTTTATAAGCGTTAGTGTAAATAGGTGTTTACAACTCTAGTTCATAAGTGGGTCCTATTTACATGTTAATTTTACTTAGGTCCTAGCAGAGAATCTTTCAAGGTGTTTGTTTTCACTAGATCTTATCTTATCTTTTGACATTTAATACTCATGCTTGAAGTCATTTAATATTAGTTATCTCATGAGATAGGATTACGACACTTGTCATGACCTTGTTTGATCCTATGTCTCACCTTGGCTATATAATCAGGTAGTCTCATGTGTAAATCAACATTGATATAACAATTCATATCAATCATATCATTAAAATTTATCATTTGCATCCTTTGATAGAATAGAATTATTGTTTCATAGTTGATCTCTTTCTTTCTTTCATGAAGTTTCAACATCTTGGGTGGTTGTAATGTTCAGCCAAATATTGCATGGTGTAGAGTATTCTATACCAACTCTTACATGGTATCAAATCTTTGTGTAATATCTTCTTGATAGTATTTACTAAGAGATCTAGGTTGCAAATCTTGGTGGATATTAAAATTTGAGTATTCTTTTCTCTTGCACCGAATGATGATCTAAAGAATCAAAAAAACTTGAAAAGATATACTAGATTTGAAGTTTCCTCTTTGTGACTTTGTATTTTAGGTTCATTTTGGAGCTTATTGGTGTAGAAATGGTCTCACCATCAAGTTCAAAGGGTAGAAGAAAGTCATTTTTTTCCTTTTGTTTCATCTAAATTAGACATCTAAGGTAAAATCTATGAGGATTTGAAGAGGGAGGTTTATTGCTAGATCCAACAATGAGTCATCATTTCAGAGGATTCTGGGTCAAATCTAATCTTTGCATTGCCCTTAGTAGGCCCAAAAATTCCTATTTTCATATTTATTAATTCATTTTTATGTAAGAAAAAAATTAGTATTTTTTTAATTTTGAGCCAACTATCTTAAATTTGATGGCCAAAAAACCATCATCAAATACTATGTTAAATTTGATGGTCAAATGATCACCAAAAGTAATAGCTTAAAATTTTAGTCAAATTACCACCATCTATGATTGTGTTAAATTTCATGGCCAAACGATCATCAATAGGTCACTCCAATCTACCCCCTCTTCACCAGTAGTTTTGAATTTGTAGTTTGACTTCAAACATCCATAACTCAGTCACCCAACCTCCTTTTCTTGAGATTTTTTTTTATTTGGGATAGAATTTCATGCTCTTTTCATTGGTGCAATTGAATTTTGATTTTGGTTCTTGGAGTTTCCAAAAATTGTAGATTCTTGCAAGTGTTGTTTAGCCATTCTCACTCCTATGATAACATTTTTGGGTTTTTTTTTTGAAAGTGCATAATTTTTCATGTACTTTGCAATGGTGTGATTAGATTGATCACATTCTATGTAAAAATTTCCTTTGATCTTATCTTCAAATTTTGCATGCATAGGTACTAAGATCAAGTCCACTTCATTATTTTTTTTAATTGACACCTGCAAGCACAATAAATATAAAGTTCCACAATTATATATTGTTGGGGGTTTCTTGATTGATTAATTTGGGGGCTCAGTATTGTAGTGTTTGATTCCTTTCTTTTGATTATTATGTTTTCTTTAAATGGGGAAACCTCAAATTGAACTCCTAAATCTATATGATTATGCTTCATGAAGAAAATTAGTCTAGAATTATCTCATGGTGAAATGTTGCCTAGGCTATTTAAAGGAAACCATTCCTCAACCTACCAATTCTAAATAATTGGAAAAATGGGAGATTGATTGTGGGAAAACACTTGGATGCATATTTTCATAATTCTCTTTTGATTTTAATTTTATATTGAATCATGTAGAAGACCTAAAGATGCTTGGAAGAATTTTGAGAAATTATATGGTAAAACTGATAACATTAGGGGATATCAGATTGATAATGATTTTATTCAAATCTTGATCCTAAACTTTTTGACCACATCCAAGACTACATCTCCAAGATGAGGCAACTAAGAACGTGTAGTTGAAATATTTGAATATTGATAAATAAGATTTATAATTGATAATGAATGTGTTATCCAAGCTTGCTCATGAGAATTCAATATTTTTTTATGGGTTTCATATCCATCACCTTTCTATCCTAGCATCATATGTTGATCCTACATTTAATGACTTTGCAAATCTCCTAATCCAAGAGGAAACTAAGTTAACTCATATGGTTCTAATCAAATCTTTTATGTCATAAGTATTTTTGGCTAGTGAGTCTAATGTATATAAAGAATTATAGAATCTTGAAAAGGAACAAAAGAAGAAAAATAAACAAAAGGAATCTAAATCCTCTCCCTCTAAAGGGGCATATTCTAAGAAGGAGAAGACTACATGAGCATATTGAAAGAAAATAGGGCATGAATCTAAACATCAATGTTATTCAAAACATATTAATAAGTTGAAGCATCTTTCTAAGAAGCATCATATCAATTTTCCTTCAATACCAAAGGGTTTATATTCTTCATCTTATTCATAAAATTTTGATAGACATAAGAGGCAAGCAATTGTAGTTGCAAATTCTAGGCCAAAGAGGTGGATACTTAATTCAAAAGCCTCACATTAAATGAATTCCTTCAAGAGTATGTTTTCTTCATTTGAGTCTTATTCATCATCACACACCTGGATGGCTAACAACACATATGTGTGTTTGTGAGAAGGGATCTATTGAAATGGATGATGAAAATTTTAATGATCTTTGTGTGCCTTCATTGTCAACTAATATTGTTTCTATCTATTAGATCACACATGGTGGAGTAGGAAAGAGTGTTAAAAGTTCACACCAAATTTTTGTCATAATCTAGGTTTACATATAATAAAGCTATAGTTGCATTTCAGTAAGTTGATCACCAATCTTGAGATTGTTGGAAGTTTTGTGATTGAGAAGATTGGTGGATGTATGGAAGATAATGTTACTATGGTGTTGTCATTGATTTCAACATTGTCGTGATGTCAACATTGATGTATAGCTAATGCCTGATGAGCATGATTGAATGTAGTGATGGAAACCTATTATATAGATATAATTTTGTTGGTCCAAAATATGCCAAATGTTTGTAGAATTTCCCAAGTCCTAGAATACAATTTTCTAATGTATAGTGAACCAATAGATTTTAACCTATTCAAGAAAAAGTACCAATAAGATAGAAATAGTTATAGGGTATGTTGGCTTCCAAGGAATAAACTAAAATTTTTTGATAGAAGGTCTATAAGAATCCCCACCAATGAATTAGATCGCTTGGGTACCTTTGAAGAATACTTCATAAGGACATTTTATGCACTATGTTAGGTTTTAGGGGGAATGCATGGACTAGGATATTAGTTCCTCTGATATACATGGCACTGATATTTAGAAGCATTTGGGTATGTAGATAATGATTGGCCAAAAGTGGCAATATTATGGGTATTTGTAGGGTATGTGGCTAACGACTTTTTTTACCCAAAATTGATGAAATGAAAAGGGTTTTAGAGGAGATTCTCAACTTTCCACCAATATAAATTATGCTTTAATTCAAATTTAATAACTAATTATTATTCATTTTCTATTATAATTACAACTAAAGTCTTGATCGACAGGGTCGATTAAAAAAAATCTATAACTTTCAAACGGTATCACATTTTGAATCTGAAACATGTCACATTCTATGCTTCACATACTATAGGATTAAAAAGAAAAAATTAATTTCATGAATTTTTGACCTAGTTAAGGTAGTCGCATAATGAAGTTTTATATTTTTAACATTTGTAATAAAAATTCATAATTAATTATTTACTTGGAAAAAAATTACAAAAAATATGCATCACATCCGGACATGAGTTCTCTACTTATATATAAAAATATTATAAAAATAATTATCATTTTATTATGGTTAGTGGCCTAGGACACCTACTTCTTATTTTTCCCTGAAATTTAAGTACTACTGCATTGAAATTTTAAATTTTCACCAAATAGATTTTATTTATTTCTAAATAAACCTAGTAGTTTAGAAACTACATTCAATTTTATACAAATTCTATTCTTACATATTTTTGAAATAATATAGATAACTTATTCAAATTTTACGCCAAGTTGCCTAACACCCATTTTTGAATTTTTTGCCACTTACCTGTTTTTCCCATGATGATCTTGCACATACCCATTTGGTGAATATTGAATTTGAATTTTCCATTTTCATTGCAAATGACATCAACAAGCAACTGATAGAGATCAAGAAGAATAAAAAAGTAATATATTTTAGGTGGTACTCTCTCCTATTTCACATGTTTTTGTATGGAGTGAGGACAAGGTGGGATATGGCCTTGTAGGTCCACATAGAAGATGATAAGGGAAATCCTCTTCTAGTCCAATGTTGGACCCATGTATGGGATATGCATTGTGATGCATGAATCTATGTGATTTTTTAAAACCATTTTGTTAAGAAAGTACTCTCACACTTGGGGGTTAGAGAATGATTGTAAATGGAAAATTTTCATAAATCCTAAGGCCAAAATATAGAGTACCTTAATGAGGAATACAACATAATTGGGTAGATTTGTATCTCTACACTGACTCTACACTAATGAGAGTATATGAGTGTCATGTAGCATGTCACATATTTCCAAAGTATGTATCTAGTGAGTTGGCATTTTTGGAGGTGAATTGGAAATTAAGTGAGTTTGATAAGGTTTACCGAAAGGGGCCAATGAAAGGTTATTTCTTCCCTTTTTTAACAATATTCTCCAATTTTACAATAACTAGAAAAGGCATTGAATTTATTTACCTAATGTTGTAGGCCTATATAATTGCCTAAAAATTCTCACGGCCATTTTATCTTGAAGGTTTTGTTAATCAGATCAAAGCGAGCATAAAGAGATGAAAATTCCATCACCATCTCCACTTTGGTGAGGATGTCCTAAGGAGTTGAATAGATGGAAAGGAGGCTAGTTATAGGAAGATAAAGTGGATTAAATTCAAAAAGACAAAGGATGTGGGTGATCCCACAATACTAGTTTACAATTTTTGGCCAAATTGGACACTAAACTAATTTTTTCTAACTAAATTTTCACTTTTAGCCACCTATAGCAATCAAACCATGAGGAACTTAAAGATGATTCAAACTAGTGATTTGTGACATTTTGTCTATAGATTCTAAATATATTTTTTCATTTTTTTTGGAATTAGATTGAACTTCTTTTTCCATCTCCTTTGAAAACTAGTTTCTTCAGTAAACACCATTTTTAAGGAGTGACACTCATTGTATACAACATAAAAAAATTTCCATGAAGGATAAAATTCATATTTTTTTTAAATTTAGATTTGTAACTATGATATCTAGTGCTTCCAATTGGTTTCATAGTGTTTTATTGAATATTTTTTCCTTAATCATGTTTTGAAGTCAAACCAATTACAATTTAGACATAGGTAGACCATATGGAACATAATTTTTTTTGTATGTATCAAAATTTTATATTTTTTTGTTGGATCAAGGACTTCAATATCTAGTACATTGAGATTTTCAAAAAAAAAATGATAATCTACTATTTTTTCACATGTGCATAATAGAGAGCTTGATTTTTAGTGAAAACCCTATGTTTAATCAAACTAAAAAAACAAATACATAATAAAACCAAAACATATTAAAATTATATTTGTTGGATAGTTCATTCTGAGGACTACCATCATCTAGTTGGGTCTATAAAGTCTCCTCCATTTTCATCCTCAACTCAAGCTTCGAAGGGAAAAATTTTAGAGTTTTTTGGTGCCAGAGGGGGAGAATGGGGGAAAAGGGGCGTTCTAGCAAACTAGGGTTCTCTAGAACCAAGGGGTTCACTTGGACCCCCTAGTTCTAGTGAACCTCCCTTTAATGTAATTAAAAAATAAACCCATTAAAGGGGGGTTCACTCGAACCCCCGAGTTCTAGCAAACCCCCTTGTTCTATCAAACCCATTAGGGAGTTCTAGCAAACCCTCCTAGTTGTAGCAAACCCCCTAAAGTGTATTCCATCTGAAAATGCATTTTTACTTCCTAATTGGAATTGTAAACTAGTTTTGTGGGTTTATCGATGCAAAAATCAAGAACCCAAATTATGAAGGGGCCTATTTAGAGGTAAGAGATCTAATTGCTAGGATCCATCTAGTCCTATAAAACATTAACAAGATAATTGAGAAAGCCCCAATTTTGGAGGAAAGGCCTACGTACTAGCCTAAGATAGATCCTTCTATCTATTCTTTTGGAAGAGGTCTAAGGGACCCGTAATATGGGAGCCTACCCACATGAAAGAACCACATACAACACCACCATATCCTCCCTAGGTACCACTCTTTCCCAACATGTGCTTATTGCAGATTCTCCTCTAAGATAATAGTGATAAATGAAGAGAAGAATTGTGCAACCATCCTTGGCTAGAAATTCCATTAGCCCTGAATAAAATGAAGAAGCAGAGGTAAGTGTAGATAAGGTAAATCAAGAAATGTCTTCTCCCCCCAAAGAAAATATTGTCAAGATACCTCAAAGTAGATTAGGTATAAAGATAACATTGGGAGGGGATGAGCCCAATGACATAATAGAAATGGCATGCACATAATTCATCTCGAATAATGAATTTGTGAAATCAAAGGAATTCAAGGACTTTGTCATAAGGTTAATGAGGGAAGAGTTTCATGAGAAACTTAATAAGGAAAAGATAAAAGTGAACATTTCCCAATATGAAGAGGTCACGAAGAAGGTCCTAGCTAAAATAAATTTTGATGTTAGGAATATTACTCATGAAGAGGGGACGAGGATAGTAAGATAAAGTGGGTTTATATTTCTCCCTACATGGGATATTACATCACCAATAACCCTTGGAATTATAAGGAAGCAAGATGAAGAAATGTTTTCTTCTTAGAAGTAAGAAAATATGTCATTTTTCAAGTTTAGGTTTCAACCCTAAATGGGAAACACTAGCAATATGGGCCCTTTCTCAAAATACTAATAATCCTCAAGTTGTAGAGGCAACATAGGATATAAGAGGGGGATTATTAATTAAAATAGTATCAGATACTTGTACCCCACAAGTTGCTTCACTAGTGGTAGACACTACAAACTTTAGTGAGGCAATAGAAAGGAGACTACAAGGTGAGTATGAAAAACTACTAAAGTATCATGTAGCACTCAGTGTTGAGTTCGATAAACTAAAGATGCAAGAAACTTAGGCCACACCTACTCCAACTAGTATTATAGAAGAAGGGAATCAACCACACCAAGGATCTAGGTCACGAAGAGCTAAGAATAGAGGGCTTCCCTAATCTACCTCAAGCTAGGAATGTTTTACGTCAAGGATAAGAATGAAGAGCACTCTTAGGTGCTTTTGTCACTCTACTAACCTAGGAGATTTGATGGGGCTAAGTGAGCAAGCTTTTGGAACCTAAAACGTACCTAATATAGCTCTCTACCCAAGGACAACAGTCCAGGTGAAGGATGCTAATGCAATGCACTAGCGTCTCTCTAGGGTGCTAGCACATGTACAGTAAAAAATTAAAGTTTAGTGAAAGGATAAAAAAGAAACTAACTACTTAGCAAATAAGGTCTAAAATACTAACTATAATGATAATGAACAAAATAAACAAAGTGACTAGTAAGATGATAAAGGAGATGATGGAAGTGAGGGTGATGAAGAGAAACTCATGAGAAATATAGTTCACTAGCAAGCTTCGCACGAGCATGCAGCTACACACAACCAAGAGAGGAAAAATGTTGGGGTTGTATAGGGGTTTTCCTTAGTATCATGCCCATCAACATGATGGTAGTTACAAAAATAATTCTTGTCATACTTATCAAGATAAGGCTCCTTCAAAGGTCAGGGATTTTCCAAAGTTATGATCTTATCCTTTATTAACTTCTATAGAATAGAGAATAAGATTCACCTAGCTTTGTAAAATTTCCATTACATCTTCGGCCATGATCATTAGTCATGGAACCTACATTTGCAACAACCTTTCCTTTTCTTGAAATAGACACAATATATTTTCTTTTAGAATGTGAGCATGAGGAGGATCCCCGAAATTGAACCACTATTTCTTGTTACTCTCACAATGCAACATACAAATGTGAAAAGGAAGGGTATATGTCATTAAGGAAAATCTCTCCTACCAGGCTTACTATAGGTCGCCTATGAATACCTTTTGCACATCTGATTTGGGTAGCAGGTATGAAATTTGTGAAAAGAACACTTGGTATTGTGCTATGAAGTCAGTTGTCTTATCATTTTCTCCTTGCTTACATGACAGCTGGTAAGAGAACTTCTGAAAAAGTTATCGCACTATGAAGGAAAATTATTATGCTGGGGATCCTTGTTGAGGAATGCAAGTTTTGAAGAATGTTTTCAAAGAATTTTTAAGAAAAGATTCATAGGCTACCGAATGCATTTTTTGAAAATTAAAGTGATATTATAGCCCACTTAGGATGGTGTGTGCTAAACATAGAGGTAGGTGACATCCTAAGGAGAGAAAATAAAGAATGAAAAATTGATGTTGTGGCCCACAAAACATAGCGATTTGTAATCATGGTAATGTTTTGTACATGCAAGGGACAACACATGAGCACCACAAAATCACAAATCAAGTGTGAAATATGAGAGGAAAAAGAATGCAAAAAGGAAAAAAAACATTACGAACAAGTGACACAGGGGCGATATGATATTTTGGGGTAAAAGAGCTGCTCATAAATATAGATAGATAGATAGATAATAGTAGTTGAAATAACAGAAAATGGATTTCCTTTCTTATAGTTTAGAACATAGAGAAAACACATCTCTCAATCATTTAATTGAAGGGAAACCCTAGAGATCTCAATCTCAAGTATGCAAATGAGAAATAGATCTTGCAATAAGGTTGTCCTAGGGTTTGATTATACACTAAGGAGGGGTTCACCACCAAGCTAGAGCTTGGAAAGATAAATGAAATGTATATCAAAATTCTTAAACCTAATATGATGCAATCTTTCACTAAATTACCTAAAAATCCATGAAGATCATAACAAAAGGTTGTAAGATAAAAGGTGTGTTGCATGAATGAAAAAGGAATGAAGTGTTTTCATTGATTTCAATTGGTTATCTAGTTATCTACTAGTTGTTGTTGATTGTATATGTCGAGGATATTGAAAAAATTATATTAAAAGAAGTTTGTTTGGTCTAGTGCTTGTGAACTATGTTTTTTTGTGTGTTGATTGAGGTCCTGGAGAATTGTTGTTGGTCTATATTTCTCTTTGATGAAATATTATGGAATATAGTTCAAGAGTTGTGTTGCTCTAGTTCTATTGAAGTTGGTTTTGGCATTTGGATGTATTGAGCTTTATTGATCTATATGTTTTACACTGGTATGGCCGACCATGTGTCAAGCACTACTTTCGAAGCTAATGAAGTGTGTGTTTGGGTTTCCCTCATTCTAATTCCACCCTAGGATGTTTGGCATTGACCTAATTTGAAAGTTGAAGTTGGATGGCCGATTTTATATCTTTTCAAGGTTTAAAGAGATAGTATAAATATAGAATGTGCTAGCGATGAAAATTGTAGATAAGAAAAGAAGGAAGATAAGTGAAAGACCAGACAAAAATTTGATGCTATTCTTAAGGTGTGTGAGTTAAGTGTGTGGTTGTTTAGTGTGAAGCTTAACGTCAAGTTTTTGGATGCAGTGAGAAGAAGGTGAACTCTATCATTCATGCAAGTTGATCAATGATTGTGGTGAAATCTTTGTTGCTTTGGGATTTTTGTCTCTCTATAACAAGTCTTATTTTTCTTCTTTGTATCTTTGTGGTGTGATCCCTCTAAGTTGTATCCCTATGGACAGTGAGTCCTTATTTTAGGTAATGAGCCTTATCTCAGGTAGTGAGCCTTATCTCAGGCAGTGAGCCTTATCTCAGGAAATGAGCCCTTTTGTAATTGGTTTTGATATTCTCTATAGTGTGAGTTAATCCTCACTATTTTTTTTTCCTCATTGGGTTTTCCACATAAATCTGGTGTTATTGTGTTTGAGCACTTCCATTTGTTGGTTAATCACTGAATCAGTTTATGAGTTAGTTCTGGTAATTGAATTTATGGTTATGGTCTGTGACAACTGATTCACCCCCCTCTCAGTTGTTCTATCCAACAATTGGTATCAAAGATCAATTCCTTAGTAAATAACTTAATTTCTTGAGGAAGGTCCAAGATGGCTAAAAAAATGGTCTTTGATTATCCAAAGTTTGATGAAACTAACTACAATATCTGGAAAGTACTAATGATAGAATATTTGGAGTATTGTGGATTTGATGTAGAGAAAGCTTACAAGAATCCCTACACTCCTCCTGCAAATGGTTGGAGTACACTTGAGAAAATTAAAGCACATGAAGTGAATAACAAGGTGAAGTTCATCTTGAAGAATACTTTAGTACATTCTGAATTGATTAAGGTTCAGAATTTGAAGGCAACTAGGGAAGTCTAGGATGCTTTAGAAAAAGCACACGATGGTGATGAAAGGGTAAAAGAAACAAAAATATAGAATTTGGAAACATAGTTTGATCTTTTACATATGAACAAAGATGAGAATGTTAAAGCTTATATGAATCATGGATGGTGGTGAAAACAAATTAGATCTCTTAGCTACTATATGAACCCCAGAATTGCTAAAGATTATAAAATACTTTGATGCTTTACATTGAAAAGGTAGGTGTTATTGAAGAATACAGATTACACTTGACATGCATAACTTGGATCTTGTGTTGGGATTCTTGAAATCTTATGAAATGAGGGAAGCTAAATTGAAGAAGAAGTGGAGGAAAAAAAAAATTCTTTTAAAATAAAAGAACCAAATGGATGAAGAGAGAACTTTTGTAAGAGAGATTGAGAAAGGCTCTGTGAAGTATACATATGAGAACAAATTCCTTTGAATTCTTTGGTTGTGGAGAAAGCTTGGTCACTATGTTTTAAAGTTCACGGAAAGGCTAAAAATAAACAAAGATATGAGAAAGGAAGGAAAGGAATGAAAGAGTAAATAAAATATGTTAATGAATTTTAATATTTTAGATGAAGATTTAGAATATGAGATCTATAAGAAAATGAATTCATATTCTTGATTAAAAGATGAAATTACTTCTACACCATTGAAGACATTCAGAAATCTCAGAAGAGGAGAGAAGAAAGAAAAATAAATTACAATTGTCCTCCTACAAACATGAAAAGAATTTTGGGTAGTTGATAGTGGTATTCCCACATCACATGATTGGTGACAAGAATAGGGTTGTACAACTTGAAAAATATGATGAAAGGTTTGGACCCCATGTTTGGAGAATGAAATACTGATAACACAAATATGGGATAGGTTCGTAGTTTTAGTAAGCCAAGCATCATATTGATGATGTTTAATATGTTAAGGGTTTAAGGAATAATTTGTTGAGAATTGGTAAAATGTGTAGAAAGTGATATGATCTTGTGTTTAAGGATGAGAACTATGAGATCCAGAAAGGATCCAAAACTTTTATTGCTACAAGAGAGAAATATGAAGGGAATATTTATCAACTTAAGGTGTTGATGGATGATGTTTTATGACTCAGATAAATGACAACTAGTTATGGCACAGGAGAATGTGTCACATGAAGTTTGATAGCTTGGAAAGGATTAGTAATATATTCAAGCTATGATATATCTACTAAGAATTACAAAGCCTCTAAATGTTACCTACAAAAATTTCCAGTTCAGGAAACATACAATAAACCATTACAAATTAAGGGAACAATCCACTACTGGATTGCTTGATTTGGTTCATATAGATCTTTGTGGTCCTATGAGAGTGCAAAGCCTACTTGGTGAAAGGTACATTATGATTTTACTTGATGATTATTATATATATACATCGGTTACAATTTTAAGAGAAACATCATAAGCATTAGATAGATTCAAAGCATTCAAGGCTATGGTTGAAAATAAAATTATTTTGAAGATAAAATGATTGAGATCTGATGGATGTGGTGAAATCACCTCCCATGAGTTCAATATGTTTTTTGAAGCAAATGGAATAAAGAGACAGTTATTTGCTCTGAGAACTCCTTAGCAGAATGGAGTTGTTGAAAGGAAAAATAGAACATTTCAAGAAGCTACTAGGTCAGTGATCAATGAAGTCAGATTACCTAAATTTTATTGGAAAGAAGCTATTCACACTACTATGTATGTATTCAATTGAGTTTAGGTAAGAAAAAATAGTACAAATACTCCCTATGAGATATGGCATGGAAGAATTCCTATATAGTTAAATATTTCAAGATATTCAAAAGAAAAAGATACATTAGAAGAGATGAGGAAACTTTGGGAAAGTTTGATGCAAGAAGTGGTAAAGGAATATTTCAAGTGGTTACTCTACTAAAAGCAAGGAATACAAATGTTTCAACAAAATATTGAGGAAGATTGTGGAAAGATTGAATGTGAAGGTTGATGAAACAATGAAGAATTATATTGATATTGATGGATACATATCTAATGAACATGACTATGCAAGAATAGAAGAAATTGGAGAAGAACAGGATAGAGATGAGTAGAAAGAGAAGAATATGCTCCAATAATTTCCCCTAGAAAACTGAAATATGTACAGAGGAATCATTCAAAAAGTCAGATTATTGGAGATAAGACATAGGGTGTGTTGACTAGAAGCAAAGTTGTTGCTGAAGGAAATTTGTGCTTACTCTTTGAAATTAAGTGAAATTCAGTGAGAGAAGCCTGTGCAAATGAACATTGGAAGGAAGTGCAATGAAAGAAATTTTACAGATTAAAAAGAATCAAACTTGGGAATTGGTTCCAAGACTAGCAAAAAAAATATCATTGGATCAAAATGGGTATTTAGAAACAAGTTGAATGAGAATGGGAAAGTTGTTAAAAACAAAGAAAGGATTGTATGTAAAGGCTACTCACAAGTGGGAGGTATAGATTTTAAGGAGACATTTTCCTCGGTAGCAAGAATTGAAGCTATAAGTATGTTATTGGCATTAGCTACTTATAAATATTTCAAAGTCTATCAGATGGATTTCAAGTCAACTTTTTTGAATGGTGAGCTAGATGAAGAGGTTTACATGGAACAACTAGAAGGATTTCATTTAACAGATCAACCAAATATGGTGTGCATATTAAAGAAAGCTTTATATGGAATAAAGCAAGCTCCTAGAGCCTAGTATGTAGGGTTAGATAAGTATCTGAATCAACAAGGTTTTAACAAAGGCATGACAGATAGCAATTTGTGTTTCAAAACTAAGAATGAAAAAATCTTGATTGTAGCAGTATATGTTGATGACATTATCTTTGGAGGAAATTAAAAGATGTGCAATATGTTTGTGGAAGAAATGTAGAAATAATTTGAAATGCCTATATTTGGTAAGATAAATTTCTTTCTTGGGCTACAAATTAATCAAATAGAGAAATGAATTTTCATTTCACAGTCTAAGTATGTGAAAAATATTGAGAAAATTTGGTATGGATGGTTTGAAATCAGTAAGTACTCATATGGTGATTGGATGCAATTTGGGAAAAGATGATGATTCACCTAAGACTGATTGAAGCAAGTATAGATGTATGATTGGTGGACTACTATATTTGACTACTACTAGACCAAATATTATGCATGTGGTTTGCCTTATGGCTAGATTTCAAAAGATCCAAAGGAAATACATCTTATTGTAGCTAAACAAATATTCAAATATTTGAAAGGAACTTTGGTTTATGGATTATGGTATTGTAAAGATATTGATTTTACACTCAGTGTTTAGACAGATGTAGATTGGGCTAGAAGTATAGATGACAACAAAATTACAAGTGGTGGTGCATTCTTTCTTGGATGTAGATTGGTGGCATGGTTGAGTAAGAAGAAAGATTTAGTCTCTTTGTCTACTACTGAAGCTGAGTATATTGTTGTTGCATCATGTTTGTTGTACACAAGTGTTATGGATGAAATAGACATTGAAAGATATCATAGTGATACATGATGATCCTATTCCTATCTTATGTGATAACAAAAGTGCAATTAAAATTTCAAAGAATCCTATGATGCACTTGAGAATGAAGCATATATCTAGTAGGTATCATTTATTAAGAGAGAAGGTTATGGAGAATTATATCACGATTGAGTATGTTTTGAAAAAAGATCAGATTGTGGATATATTTACAAAGGCTCTTCCTAAAGATACTTTTTAGTATCTCTGGGATGAGCTAGAGGTTATTTCCCATCCTTTTACAAACTAATATGAATTTGGAGATGCATCAGTCTAGTGAATTCATGATTCTATCTTTAGGACTAATGTTTGTTTGTGGCTGCCCTCAAGGGGAGTAGGCAGATTTTCTAAGTGTTGTCCTTATGAGTATTCTATTTTCATGTCAAAGGATGTTTCAATGGACATATATTTTTTCCTTTTCCATTGATGTCAAAGGTGATGAGAGATCATGTGAAAATTTATTAAGAGAAAGTAGGTAATGAGGAAGATGATCTTCTAAAAGTGGAGAAGTAGAAAGAACAAATCTTAAGAAGTATTTTCAAACTAGGTATGATGTCTTTGATGGTTTTTCAAATCATGTGTCCATCAATGACAGAGGGGGAGATTGTTGGAAGAATGGAAAAGGAATGAAGTGTTTCCATTTATGTCAACCGGTCAGTTGGTTATGTCAACTGGTTAGTTGGCTATCTACTAGTTGTTGTTGATTGTATATGTCGAAGATATTGAGAAAATTGTATTAAAGAAGGTCGTTGGTTCTAGTGCTTGTGAACTATGTTTTGTTATGTATTGATTGAGGTTAGGGAGAATTATTTTTGGTATGGATTTCACTTTGATGAAATCTTATGGGGTATGTTTCAAGAGTTGCATTGCCATGGTTCTATTGAAGTTGGTTTTGGCATTTGGATGTATCGAGCTTAATTGGTGTATGTGTTTTATACTAGTATGGTCAACCATATGTTAAGCACTACTTTCAAAGCTAATGAAGCATGTTGGATCTATTATGGATCATATTGAATCATGTGTTTGGGTCTCCCTCATTCTAATTCCACCCTAGGATGTTTGGTGCTGACCTAATTTGCAAGTTAAAGTTGGATGGTTGACTTTATATCTTTTCAAGGTTGGAGATAGTATAAATACAAAATGTGCTAGCGATGAAAATTATACTTAAGAAAAGAAGGAATATAAGTGAAAGAGTAAACATGAATTTTATGTTATTCTTGAGGTGTTTGAGTTAAGTGTGTGGTTGTTCAGTGTGAAGCTTAATGCCAAGTTTTTAGATGTAGTGAGCAGAAGGTGAACTCTATCATTCATGCGAGTTGATCAGTGATTCTGGTGGAATCTTCATTGCATTGGGATTGATGTCTCTCTATAACTAGTCTTCTTTTTATTCTTTGTATCTTTGTGGAAGTGATACCTTTGGGTTGTAGCCCTGCGGATAGTGAGTCTAGACAATGAGTCCTTATTTCAGTCAATGAGCCTTATCTCAGGTAGTGAGCCTTTTTGTAATCAGTTTTGATATTCTCTATAGTGTGAGTTAATCCTCACCATTATTTTTCCCTCATTGGGATTTCCATGTAAATATGGTGTTATTGTGTTTGAGCACTTATATTTGATGGTTAATAACTTAATCAGTTTATGTGTTAGTTCCGGTAATTGAATTTAAGGTTATAATCTATATTGTTGATTCAGCCCCTCTCTCGAGGTAATCACCATCCAACAAGATGTGAACCTAGAAACCTAAAGAAGATTGGATGAAGCTCTAAAATTTTAATAACACTAATTTTAAAGCTTGCCAGGACTCTTATGCCAGTCTAGGTGATTTAGTCCCAGATTAGGGTTTTTTAGTAGAAACTAAAATCTAGCAAAAGGGTGTCTAGAACTACAAAAATTTGGAAAATGACCTATATTGGGACTCATACGCCAAAACTGTCATATCAATCCAGTTAGGGTTTTCTAGAACTTCAAACTCTAAATTTTCTAAATGATGTCTTCTGTCCTTTCTAATGGGTTACGGATCTTCCATGAGTGATTTACAACTTTTAGCCAGAATCTTGATGATCTCCGATACAGGTGACAACACAAAACTTTAAACATGATAACATTTCTAGACTTTCTCTTCAATGTTTCTTCAACCTAAACTATTAAAATCACACATTAAAGAGAGGAAAAATGTTGTTTGATTAGTGAAGGAACCACTTGGGTCAAACCCTATTTTTGTAATCAAACATTAAAATGAAATGAAATAGGAATGGAGAATGATGAATGAGAAAAATAAGATGTTGCAACTCACCAAACCCTAGAAATAAAGTGCTACAAACATGTATAGACCTTGACTTGAATGCTATCTTGAATCATGAAACCCTACATCACAATTGTTAGCTAAAAAAAAAACATGATGCATGATGGCATTGACATGATGCTTGGTACTCGAATAATGCTGTAAAATAATTGATAATCTTCCCTTGAAGACTCTTGAATGCTCTTGTGAGCTCAAACTTGCTACAAGGATGCTCATTCAACTTGCTAGTTGTAAAATGAGTGAAAGAAACTTGTAT
>VDFB02083826.1:0-16775 GCA_007258455.2 Sequoia sempervirens
TTTGTGATTTAACTAGATTTTCCATCTATTGGATGCATGTCATGGTCATTATTTTCACCATCATTTTACATCCATTATCATATCATTACGAGTGGTCATGTCTCACCCTAGCTTGGGGGCAACATCTCAACCTTACCGGGGGCAATAAATCTCAAGCCTAACCAAATGGACAAACAACAGGAAGACAAACACACCAAAAACAATGATTGAAACACAACCCAAAATGAAACATAAATCACCATTAAAAGCACATTGGACATCCATAATCGCAACAGAAAATCCAAAAAAAAAAAGGTCAAAAAGTCAGTTTCAAAAAATCCAAAAACATGAGTTTGTGGCAGTAAAACTACGTGGTCTCTACTTGTATAACGTAGGCAAGGCTAATCTTTGATCAACCCCAGAGGCCCCTAAGATAGTTCTTTGGTCAAAAATCTCAAAAATCACAAAAAACATCATAAAATTGGGATGGATGATCTAATTTGAATAATGGTTGAAATACTTTAAGTAAAGGTTGGATATGGTGTACTTTGATCATTGTGATCATTTCTTTGGAGCAACTCGATGATGTATTGAACTAGAGAAGCTAGGAAGGAGAATGGTATTTTTCTTTATCTGCTGTCTATGAATTGATCATAATTATTGTGTGAATTGTCATGGGAAGTGCTCTACAAAGTATCATGGATGGCATTCCAATTCACATAGGAAAGTGGTTAATTCTAATCTATTTACACAAGAAATGCTCAAGTCATCTCAGTTTAATTATACCTAGAAGCTTGTGTTCACTTGCAATATAAAAAATCATGGAAGTAGTACTCAGGTCATCATGGTCTAAATCATACCATCGATGCTTGTACTCACTTTCAACATTTTTAAAGCTCTATGATGATACAAAGCATGATAAAAGTATTGTTAAGATTCCAATGCTTGCATGTAGATTTGCATGGTAAAATTATATTGCATTCATAATAGTTTTACATCTGCAGAGTGTTTGTTACAACAGCTTGTGAAGGATTCAAATTAATGATCATCTTTTCTCATAATAGATTGAGTATACTTGACATTTACAAAAATATCATCATTATCATATAGTTGCATCATCATTTTCATTGCATACATTAGAAAGCATTTAATTATCATTTCATCATTCATACATTTGAATCAAATAATTTTCATATCATATTTGTCATATTACATGTCATAAAATTGCATAAGAAAATCTCAAAAATAATAGATCTCTATAGTTTCATATCATACATCAAATCGTCATACCACATATCATAAATCCATTTAACATATCACATATCATGCACCATTTTTATCCACTTATTACATCTTGTCATTACATTTCCATATCATATATCATGCACCATTTTCACCCACTTATTACATCATATAAGTGCATTTCCATTCACATATATATTCAACATACCATTATCATACACCATTTTCATCCACTTATTGCATAATATATTTGCATTTACACAAGAATAAAAGTGCACGTATTTCATCGCATATCATATATCATTTAAAAAATCATATCCATAATCGTGCATATAAGGAACATTATCATATACTTTCAAAATACATATCATCATACATTTATTTCATCCATGTACATCATGCATCCACACATCATGCATACATACAACATACATCTATACATCATCATTATGCACATCATAAATAGAACATCATATATCATAGCATATCATCATGATTATAAAATGCATCCATAACATCATAATATAAAGATTATCACATGGCATATAGAACATGGAAAATAAATGCATTCAACATAGAATCATATAGAACACATAATAGATCACTAAATCCACTACATATCATATAGATCTCAAAATCATAAATGTCAAGTATACAGTTATGTCTGAAATGAAGAGAGATATATCATAAAAAATGGCTATAATCGGAATATACATCATCATCTCAAATTAAAACAGAGGAATCACATCATGAAAACTAGGTGTTGTTGGCTCTAGATGGTGCAGGCATCTCAGGACTAGTCCCTCCTCCACCACCAGATGTATCGGGATCTCTCGGGTCTCTAGTAAGACGCTGAGTCACACCTGCACTGACAGTTCGGGAACGAGTCCTGCCAAATCAAGACTGTCTGTAGCTCACTCTCTGCTATGAAGGGACAACAACATAAAATTTACCTTTGTAATAATCTACCTCCCCACCAATATGGACAACCTCTCACATATAATTTTCTACGGTGGTATCATCCGCCAATCTTTGCAATCTCTTGACTGCAACCTGAGCCCCCTTTGTAGTAAATTTGGAGGCATCCCTCTCAGCCATCAATGATGCAATATGACCCTGAGCTGCCTCTGCAGTCTACCTAGTGGCATCCCTCTCGGTTGTCAAGGCTAAAATATGTACCTGAGCCACATCCAACTGAGCATGTATTGATGCTAGAGCCTGTGCATGGGCTTGAGCCCGAGCCTGCATTTGTGTCTGTGTCTAAACCAATAAAACTTGGGCCTGAGTCAGCTACCACTGTAATGTCTGAACATGTACCTGTAGACTCACTATCTGGGTCTATTGTTGTTGCACATGCTACTCTAAAGGGTCTGCAACTTCTTGCCTCTTGTGAGGCATCAAATACTCCTCCAAGGATGGACCTGACCCACCTGCACTTGATCCACCTGGGCTATCTCCACTACTATCACCATCACTACCCTCCTCATCATTGCTACTACTATCCTCCTCATCCCTACTACCCTCCTCACCACTACTACTCTCCACCTCCTCTATCTGCACCTCCTCCTCACCACCAACGTCCTCCTCACCACCAATATCCTCTCTCCTCTATCGACGTCGATGTACAAAGACAATCTCCTCCCCAGCAGCTAATGGTGTTGGCTCATCAAGAATCGTAATGCGTGGAAATGGACGTAATACCAGATACTCTGCATAATCTACTATGATTGGTGGCTCCACAATATCTAGTCGGATCTCCCACACAAGAGGTTGTAAAGCCTGAAACTCTTGCACTACCGCATCATATGGCAACCAAGGCCCCCAATCTGTAGAATCCAACTATCATCGAGTATAGTGGGTAACACCCTGGAGAATTCCCTGAACAATGCCATACTGATGAAGCACTCGTCTTAGCAAAAATCTCTCCAACACCCATTGTGTACACCCGATCAAAATAAAGGACTAACAAAAGAATGACAACTGTACGTCATCATCGTCCCAGTGCTCACAATCCAAATAGGGATTCCAGGTAACAGTCTCCATATCATCTAGAACTCTTCGCCAATGATCTAACTTACCCATTCTAGGCTAAGTAAGTCAACCTACATATATGTGCATATAAGGCTGCATGGCTGGGTGCTGCTGGACCATCATTGGCTGTGTGACAACAATATGCTCCCACACCTGAAGTAAAGTAACTCTGACTGATAAACTCTGACCTCCAAGGTACACCACTGAATGCAAATCATGATAAAGGTGGGAAAGCATGCACATGCCAAAAGCATATCTAGTCCTGTGCACGACCATACTCTCAAGCACATGACCCCAACCAATAGAGAATCCCTTTAACCTACAATTAGGACAAAGTAATCTTCTAATGAATCCAACAAGTACTGTCGGGAAAGTGGCGTATGCGTCAACCATCTCACGCCACAGTATCCACATACCAGCAATCCTGGCATCCTGAAACACCCTTCAAAGAGCATCAGTACCACCCTACTTTGATGAATCATAAACAAAAATATCCCCCACAACTGGTATCTTCAAAAACCTCCAGACATCCTCTGGGGTGATTGTGATCTCATCGGTAGCTAGGTGGAAGGTGTTATGCTCGTTGTGCCACCTCTCTGCTAACGTTGTCAAGAGACCCTAATTAATCCTAATCTGGGGCATGTCTAGTAAGGAAGACAATCCACAACATGTAATGATAGTTGTCTCAGGTGGGGCCAACTGTCATATCAACTCAAATGTCTTAGGAAATCGCTCTCTAATTTGGAGGTTCGTCAACACCCCCTATCATCATGAAATATTCAAAGTTAGTACTCTTTTGTCAAAATCATCAAAACATCAATTATCCTATCAAACCTAATTAGCTCTTGGTGAGACTTTTGATTAAATCTCATGAGCGAACATCATTGAACCTCACCTATCATGAGTTCAATCATCAAACATCATTAAACCTCACCTATCATGAGGTCAATACATCAAATCAACCTCTCCTATCATGAGGTTCATCAATCAAATTATAATTATTCCTCGCCTATCAAGAGGATAATTATCATCAAATCCATCATCAAACCTCACCTATCATGAGGTTGAACATCATCTACTTGATCAGGATCATCAATCATATCAAACCAAAGGCTGACATGATAAAAAACGACAAAATCAAGGACAAATTTGACAAATTTCAACAATCTGACTTAGAAACGCTAAAATAGATGCTCAAAGCGCTAAAACATTAAAAGCATCATTTCATCAGGTAGAAGTGCCATAACAGATGGTCAAAGCACCACTTCATCAGAAGTGATATTTAATCGGGGCAAAGCGCTAAACTATCATGTCAACGAGCTAAAATAGTAAGTCAAAGCGTAAAGTTCGTATCCTAGGCGCCACAACATTGAAAGTGCTAAAACATCCTACCTAAGTGCTAAAAGATTTGACCTAAGCGCTAAAACATTGGAAGCGCTAGAACATAATTCTTAAGTGCTACATCGATGTGCAAAAGCGCTAGAAGAAAGCTAAATTTAAAAATCTAAAAAAACACATGAAAAATGAAAAATGCACGTACAACGAGGGGGTTAACGAGTACGTACTGGAGGTCCGTAAGTGGTTGGGTAGTGGTAATGTCACACATGGTCGAATTGGTGAGTGTAGTAAGGAATCGACATCCTACTCCAAACTACACAAATTTCTCTCTCAAATTTTCAAAAACTCAAATGCACAAATGAATTGAAAAATGACCTTTTTGACCTTTTATAGGTTATTTTTGGTGGGATTTTTATGAAATTAATTAATTTTTTTTATGAGAGATTAATTCAAATTCATCCAGGGGCAATATTCTACATTCTTTATAGGGAGATAAATTATTTCACCATCAAATCTTCATCGAATCATCATCAAATCATCAAAACATAATCAAATTTTTTGAAAAATTCCAAAAAAATTTAAAAAATCAAAATTCATCAAATTTATCTCTTGAGGGGGCATATATCCATCATCACCTGAAATTCAATGTCTGGGGCATACTAAATTTTTTTTGTCGATACTGGTAGCAACAACAACAAAATTTTCTTTGAAACAATGCATAAACACATCACTTCAAAGAGGGGCAAAATGTATACACCTAAAAATGGTCTGGATAATCTAATTAATTAAATACGACTTGGTAAACATTGTGATTGTTAAAATGCTAATCTAGAGAATGAGATGCTTCTAAATGAAATGATGTAATCTTGTATGATGATTGTTAATTGATAAAATGAAGCTACTGTAAAATAAATTGACATGAAACTATGATGAAAGAAGCTACAGTAATCTATGATGCAACCATGATTTTGATTACTAAATGATAATGCTATGATTTTATTGCTAAATACTAATGTTGTTGCTAAGATGCTTGATTGCTTGATTGCTTGATTTCTATTCATGCAGAGTAAGTTTGCACAAAGATGAGAGATATATTACCTGTGAAGAAAGGTTGTATATATAGATTTCACAACAACAATTTGTGAAGGGGCAACACAACAAAGGCTTGGATTCAATCTGGAGAATTGAATGGTGAGAGATGAAGAATCTTGAGCTAATGAAGGGAATGGTTTCTCCCCATGAAAACATCAGGCCAGATGATAGGAAGAATCGGAGGAAGGAAATTGAGAGATTGATTCCAATGTGTCTCCAAAGTTTTCCCATGAATTCCAGTTGAATTAAATTGTATATTTGATGTCCAATTTGGTAGGTGAGTGAATAGAGGAAATTTTCCTTTATGCCTTTATTTGAATAATTTATGATTTATTCAAATTAGTAAAAGGGAATAAATAATTTAATAAAAAAAACTTATAGAATTTGATTATTAAATAAATATAGAAGGGATATGATAATTAAACAACAAAGTATATAACCTTGTTTAATTAATTAAGATTGAATAATGTGATAATTAAATAACATAAACTATTGAAGTTGTATATTTAATTAAAATTGAAGAATAAGAGAATGAACTATAAATAAATATTTCTATTTATTTAATAGTAGAGGAAAGTAAGGTAATTAATCAAATAAGTCAGATTTAATTAATTAGATTATCTAGACCATTTTTAGGTGTAAACATTTTTCCCCTAAAAGATTTGTATAACATGAAACAAAAGAAGGGAGAGACATTCCTATCATTCTTACAACATTGGCGAAAGTTGTTCGCTAGATATCCTCGATCTATACCTGAAGAGGAAAAGTTTGAATTATTTATTGAAAACTTAAATGATGAAACAAAAGAAGGGAGAGACATTCCTATCATTCCTATCATCAGTAAAAGCACAAATCTACTGAAAGAGTCATATTGTTCCCTATCTCTAAAGATTTTTCAAGTCACGAGGCTCTCAGATTTGGTAAGCATTGTGAATGTTAAAATGCCAATTTAGAGAATGAGATGCTTGTAAATGAAATAATGTAATCCTGTATTATGATTGTTAATTGATAAAATGAAGCTACTGTAAACTAAATTGACATGAAACTATGATGAAAGAAGCTACAGTAATCTATGATGCAACCATGATTTTGATTACTAAATGATAATGCTATGATGCTATTGCTAAATACTGATGTTGTTACTAAGATGCTTGATTGCTTGATTGCTATTCCTGCAAAATAATTTTGCACAAAGATGAGAGATACATTACTTGTAAAGAAAGGTTGTATATATAGATTTCACGACAAAAAATTGTGAAGGGGCAACACAACAATGGCTTGGATTCAATCTGGAGAATTGAATGGTGAGAGATGAAGAATCTTGAGCTGATGAAGGGAATGGTTTCTCCCCATGAAAACATCAAGCCAGGTGATAGGAAGAATCAAAGGAAGGAAATTGAGAGATTGATTCCAATTTGTCTCCAAGGTTTTCCCGTGAATGCCAATTGAATTAAATTGTATATTTGAATGTCCAATTTGGTTGGTGAGTGAATAGAGGAAATTTTCTTTTATGGCTTTATTTGAATAATTTATGATTTAGTCAAATTAGTAAAAAGGAATAAATAATTTAATAAAACAAACTTATAAAATTAGTTTATTAAATAAATATATAAGGGATATGATAATTAAACAACAAAGTATTTAACCTTGTTTAATTAATTAAGATTGAATAATGTGATAATTAAATAACACAAACTATTGAAGTTGTATATTTAATTAAAATTGAAGAATAGGAGAATAAACTATAAATAAATATTTCTATTTATTTAATAGTAGAGGAAAGTAAGGTAATTAATCAAATAAGTCGTATTTAATTAATTAGATTATCCAAACCATTTTTAGGTGTATACACTTAATATCACTTTACTTATCCTTCACTCATCCCCTAACATCTCACCTACTTGTGAGAATGTTTTGGTGCAAGAGGATGCAATCATAAACGATCATGGCAATCATAGTTGTTATTCTCTCGATACCTCTCCTACTTGTAACAAAGGTATCTTGGTGTTAGAAGATCCAATCATTCAATGCAATGAGAATCTTGTTTGCCCCTTTTCCCCTACCTCTCCCACTTGTGAGAATGTTTTAGTGCAAGAGGATGCAATCAATGACAATCATGACATTGAGCATAATGAAAATCTTTTTTGTCCCTCTTCTAATGCTTTACCCATTTGGGAAGTTATAGTGAAACTAGAAGATGACATAATTGATACATTTCTTTTGATAGATAGTATGATGGCTTGTTTAGGTGAAGATGCTAAGGAAAAAATAGATCTCCCCTCGTTAGAAAGTCGCCAACAAGAATTCAAATCCATTGAGGATATGAACACACAATTAGTCATTAGATCTCCCTTGATTATTGGACCTCCTAAAACTCCTTTTGAACCTCCCAAGAGTCCTCTAATCATTGGGCCTCCTAAGACTCCTTTTGAACTTCCTAAGAGTCCTCTAATTATTGGACCTCCTAAAATTATTCTATTTATTGGACCTCCTAATTCACCTCTCATTATAGAACTTCCTAAACCTCATGGTTATATCCTAAGCTTTGCAAAACAACTTACTAGTAACCATGTGTCGTAGCAACCAAATTATCATATTGTAGCTCACACATATAGCACTAGAAACAATAAGCAACCAAGACAAACACAAGCCACTACATCATGGATACCATTCCCACAACCTATTTTACCTAGTGCCCCTCATTTTCCTCAAAATAATGGAAAGGAGTATGACCTTCTAGAACAACTTCACAACACTCATGCTAAGATATTTCTTTGGGATTTGATTCAAGCATCACCTACTTACCATGGAAAGCTTAAAAATGCCTTGCAAAACATTGTTGTCCCTCCTGGTGTGCAACCAAATGATGTGGTAGCTTTGATTAAGAATATAAATAAACCTAGTATGGATTTTGTATTCTATCAAAGTGAATTACCTCCATTGGAAACACATAAAAAAAAATGATGCTTTGAGGATATTTTATGTTATTAACAAGGTTGGGATCAGGCGTACTCTTGTTGACAATGGTTCAAGACTCAATGTTTGTAGTGTGAATATTTTGAATATAATTGGAGTGGATAAGACAAAAATTCAACCGGATTCTTTGTCTATTCATGGTTTTGATAATGTGGGAAAAACACTCCTTGGTGTGATAATGTTACCTATCAAATTTGGATTTGTCACTTTACAAACTCCTATCCATGTCATGCCTAATGATCTTTCATATAATCTCCTCTTAGGTTGACCATGGATTCATGAAATGAATGTGGTTGCTTCAATGTTACATCGTCTACTGTAATACACTTACAACAACAAGGTGTACATGATAAAATCCGATCCAAAATCTGAAAATTGTTTACAAGTTGAAAAAGGAATGATGAATCCTCTTAGAACATTGACACCAACCATAAAAGTGGAACCTTTGCAAAAATAATAAAAGGAAGAGTGTCTTTCATAGGTGACAAATTTGTTAGATGATGATTGGGGATCATTAGATTCCACACCTACATCAATGGGAGAATATAAAATCATGCAATCAAAGTTAGGAAAAAAGAAAGAAGCGACAATGATATCATGAGTTAAGTCATCAAAAGCATTCAAGTCTAAAAATTTTAGCAAAGAAGAGAAAAAACCAAGTTACACATCCACCTATGATGAATGTGAATATGAAAAACCACCTTCCTTGAAAGAAGTGGAAAAAAATGTTGGAAGAGGTTATCAACTTGTGAAACAATTTGGCTATAATGGAAAATGATGTGGTGTAAGAGTATAAGGTATCCATATCCCTATAGAGAGTAACATACAAGAAACAATAAGAGGTCTTGGTTATTGTCCTTAAATTAATAAATTTTATTATTTTCCACTCCTTGCCATGTGGTAGTTGTAGTATCATAACATATTCATTACTATGCATGGAGGTATAAACTTGGCTTTATGAAATCATATTTCAATTTTCAAGGAACAATATATCATCATCCATTAGGCTCACCTTTTTTCCTACACTTGGAGGACAAGGGGTTGGGTAGCATTGTCCTTGGTGTATTCATTCTAGCAAGGGACCCCTTTTTATCTCCTTAAAACGTTAGTGTAGCAAGTGTTTAATGAAATTGTGATACCTTGATATTTCTACTGCTCTAAATGTGCAAAACAACTTAAAATGCAAGTGATAAAATACCAAAGACACCTCAAGATTAGCCAAAAGAGTGATAAACAATAAGGAAAATGGACTAAATAAAACACAAACGATTTCACCTTCCTTGTTGTTGATTTCTCCTTGATTGGCCCTTGCTTGGAATTGATTGTGTGCTCCTTAGATGATGGATTGAGTGACTATATGCAAGATTCAATGTGCAAGATCATTAACAAAGATGGTTAAATGATTGAAAAGGCTTGATTATTCAAATGGACAGCATGTAGTTATCAAAAATGCAAAGTGTTTGAGAAGGAAAATTGGCAGCATAAGGTTGCTCAAATGAAGAAGTGTTCTTTTTTTTTTTCAAATGCCCTTGAGGAGGGGGTATTTATAGAGGATCTTGAATTCTCTAGAGAATTCAATGGTCAAGATTGATCCAACAAGGTCAAGATGAAGGGCTATGGTGGGTTGAGAACCCACAAGCCCTCACATCTTGACATGTGGAGGGTGAAGTGGCCAAGGGGATATGAGATGGAGATGAGTTGTCAAGAAGGTACATGAGGTGGAAAAAGGACATGCACCTTGGGGAGTGAGGAGATTTCCTCAAAAAGAGATTCCTTGTCCCCAAATGGGAGTGAAAGGGATATTTGAGGAATTTTGGAATTCCTCAAAAATTACATGGGAAAAGGAAAGGTGGTTGGGGATTCATAGGATGATCTAGAGGATAAAAGATGGGCTCCAAAAAGGTGGGACTTGGTCACATGTGGAGATTGTGACAAATCCAAGGTTGGTCACATGTGGAGATTGTGACAAGTCCAAGGTTCTAGAAGCCTTGGAAGGATGGAATGTGAATTAAAAATTCACATATAAAAGAGGGAATCTAGAAGAATAAAAAGGAATTAAAATTCCTTGGAGAATGATTAGGCTTAATTAATCAATAATTAGAAGAATAAATAAAGATTAGAAGCCAACTTGCAAAAGTTGGAGGATGTGACACATCCTAATCAAGGATTAGGCATGTGCACATCCCTAATGAAAGAAATTAGGAAATGGATTAGGATTAGATGAAAATGACATGTGAGGAATTAAATAAATGTAATATTTATTTAATTTATTTGATGAAAAGAGGATTTAAGGAGGGTAAGGTATTTAATTATTAATTAAATACCTTAGGGATTTGGCAGAATTAAAGATATTAATTAAATAATAGTAATATTATTTAATTAACTCGGATAAGAGGATGTTTAGGCGAAAAATGATAAATTTGGATAAATTAAGTGTCCAAATTTGTGTCTACATTTTTCCCTTCTTTGAGATGGTGTTACGAAGTAACATCATTTCAAAGAATATTAAAACATAGAACCTAGAAGAAGATGGTTAGATTGGAAAAGATGCCCCAGTCATCAAAGGGATGACTAGAAAGGAAGACGATGGGGATGAAAGGTGAAAGTTAGGGATGAAGGATGCCCCCTCGAGAGGGACATGCGGGTTCAAGAAACACGGTGGGCTCAAAGAAATGATGTGATGCAAGGGGAGATGAGGAAGATGATGCAAGGTGATGAGGAAAGAGAGTAAGTGATATGGAAATGGATGAAGCACAAATGGATTGGAGGACAAAAGGTGATGTTGCCCCAGTCAAGGTACAAGCCAAAATGGGTTGATGCTGGATGGAGTGTTGTCAATGAGGGAATTAAAGATCCCAAAACAACACGAGGATAGGGAAGGATACATCCCACCAAGTGGTATTGATGAGGGAAGGATACATCCCAAAACACCACTAAAGGATAGGGAAGAATACCTCCCGATGATGATGATGAAAGTGTTGTTGATGAGGGAAGGATACATCCCAAAACAACACCAAAGGGATAGGGAAGAATACCTCCCGATGATGATGATGAAAGTGTTGTTGATGAGGGAAGGATACATCCCAAAACAACACCAAAGGGATAGGGAAGGATACTGATAGATGATGATGATGATGGGTCAAGGCTAGTAACGAGACTGGGGACAAGACCAAGGATTTGATTAGGTGATTTATGCGAGATTGAACAGATGAGGAGAAGATTGATATGTGAGATGGGGAGAAGGATCTTAAGATTTGGAAAGCTCAGATTAGGGGTTTGGTTAAGCTCAGATTGGGATAAGATCAAAGCTCAGATTATGGTTGGATTGAAGACTAGAATGATGGAAGGATATGATTGGATTGAGTCTACACCGAGTTCCGGGGTTTAAAGGGGCGTAAGGTGTTGACAATCAGATTTTTCTCAATTTGGCAATTTTCAAAAATTGTCAAATTTTGCCATTTTAGGAAACCTCAGGGCCGTATGTTTGAGAGTCCCAATTTTTTCCAAGAAATACCCATTGGTGAGATAGGATGAATTGCCAACTAACATCCCAAATTCGAGATATGCATTTTGAGTTATGAGCGAAAACAATTTTTCAAAATGTTGGAAAAAAACACTAAATTGGGATTTTGAGGGTCAAGATGGAACTTTGAGGCCCCAAAAATGGGCCAAAATGGGTTCCAATGACTTTCAAAAAACCCAGTTGGAAATCCACTCGTTATCGCATCACGCAACTACCTGTCAAATTTCAGCTCAAACGGACACCCGAGTCAAAAGTTATGGCCTCCGGAAGTGTCGGAGTAAAAATCAAAAATCAATTTTAAAAATTTCAAGACATGGGTTTTGTTTGCGGAGGAAAATGAGGAACTGGGTTGGGATCAGATTGTTTGAAAAAGAGAGTAAAAAAGTGCATTTGGGGGGGTCAAAGGTTGGTGGAGAGGGGCGCTACCGCCCCAGTAGAAGCGCCGCCCGCCGCGCTGACGTGTGAGCCGCCCGCCATGGCGATTCTGTACCACAGGTGATCTTGCCGCCCTGGCAGCAGCAGTGGAAGCGGCGCCACAACGCGGTGCCGCCCGCCTTCCGCCGGCATTTGCCGCCGCCTGCCTTAGTGGAAGCGCCATGCAGCCCGGCGGCGCCCTTCTGCCGCAGGCGGTGCCGCCGCCTAGCGCCAGCGGCGCCACTACTTGGCCGGTTCACCGCCACTCGGCGTGAGCGCCGCTTCTGTCACCGGCCCGATTATTCATAGATCACAGTAATGAAGCATGACCTGTGACGAACACATCCACTAAGCAGGGTGGGGGCAGATGAAGAGATAGGAAAAAGGATGGAGGGGGATGGGGGGAATTGGTGAAGAAGGATGAGGGGATGGGGGATAAATGTAAGATGATGAGAATGAAGAATGAAATGCAATCCTAAATGCAATTTATCATCTTTGGAGCACTGGTTTTTGCTATAGCATAAGACACAAGACACCAGTGTATGAAGAACCAAGGTGGATTAGTGTCTAACGCATGAAACAAATACAACAGACAAGAAGGCTATCCCAACACCCCAAAGTCACGAAGACCTTGGTCGAGCCAGGTATTGAGATAACCACAAGCACAAAAGGATGCCCCAGCATAACACAAGACTTCGGGGATCTTGGTGGGTACTACGTGGGACAACCAAGAAGACACAAGCAAACAAAAAAGCAAGATATGCCCCTATGTTGACCAATCAAAACACACCATAATACAATGGATCATGGCAGCCTTGACAAGTGATGATAGGGAGCTCAGATGATAAACAAAAACCAAAAGTATCAAAAGATCACAATCAATTTCAAACGTCCATTGCCATAGGATCAAGGGGATGGATGGGATTGATGAGGTCTGTTAGGAAGGATGCATCCTGTTGAGACCAAAGATGATGGATACGACACTAAAAGATCGTTATGACGCAGGATGTTCACAATTGATTGGATTTGTTGATACAAATGGATCTCATTTGTGAAGAACTGGCTAGATAAGGGCATAGCTTGACGACACGACACAAGAGAGACAAGACATGAGACTGACACATCCTAAGGACCTAGGGGCTCAGGGGCCGATCAGAGATTAGCCTTGCCTACGTGAAAGCGCAGAGCCCTCGTAGTTCAGTGAAAGGTGGATGACTGACTAAGATGGAGACCTTGATGGATGGTAAAGATAGGATGGACAAAAGGAGAAAGACCGATGATAGACGATAGAGGACCAAAGTGGACAATGTAGATCGATGATGGAACCCCGGGGGCGGATCAAATGATTGACCTTGCCTACGTGAAAGCGCAGGGGCAACGTAGTTCGACAGAAAAATACCATGGATAAAGTAGGAAGAAGACAATGGTGGCTGATGATGGACACAACAGGCGACAAACCAATGCCCCGGGGGAGGATCAAATGATCGACCTTGCCTACGTGAAAGCGCAGGGGCAACATAGTTCGACAAGACCAAAGGCAAACAATGGATAAAGGATGATAAGATGAAAGGATAAATGGATAAAAAGATGGGACCGATATGACAATATAGGATAAACCTGTTGGATTGGATAGGATGATGACGATCACATAAAGCTCAGGGATGGGATAGTTATCCAAAGCATTAAGATGACTTGGGAGGATGATAATGATAGATAGATGAGTGATGAAAAGTGATGAAGCAGGGGTGATGACGATGAGATAAATGGCATTGGGTTGCATGGAGGGAGGCCTATAGCCAGATACCAATGACAAGAGATTATGAGATGGGATGATAGGGGATGAGGATAAAGATGGCAGATTGAATAAAGATATAGGGATGGGGGAGGGGAGGGATTGTTTGGATGGATGGGAATATAAGGATTAGGAGATGCTAGGATAGATGGATACAAAGATAAGGATGGGGAGATGAAAGGGATGCTAGGATAGATGGATACGAAGATACAGATGGAGAGATGGAAGGGATGCTAGGATAGATGGATACGAAGATACGGATGGGGAGATGGAAGGGATGCTATAATAGATGGATAGGGAGATGAAGGGATGTTATGATAGATGATGTCTCCAAGGACTATGTCGCAAAGGAAGCACATGCCCCCACTCTAGATATGTCATGAGGGGCGTAAGATGAGTGGATGATAAGATAAAAGAGATAACTGAAGGAGGATAGGATGGGTGACTAAGGAATATGATAGAGCATGGATGAAGGGAGTGTATACCAATAGGTGTCCAAAGCATGCATGGATAGGTGCCCCTATTTTGATCAAGATCACAAAGGAAGGAAGGGATAGAGGGATGGGAGATAAATGGGATATGATGGTAGGATCACGAATAGGTGGGATGGGGGATTTATGAAGGGGGCCGGATGGGAAGATGGGTGCATGGCTGGAAGCATAGCGGATGGAGAGGGAATGCATATCGGGAAGTTGCCCCAGTGCTGTGAGATAGGGATTTCACGCATCAGTACTGTTTGCGGGATTTTCATCATGGTACTTATCCAAGGTGCTTGTTTGCCAAGTTTTTCACCATTGGATGGATTATTTCTCTTTACTTTTCTTTTTCTTTTTCTTTTTCTTTTTTCTTTTTTGACTTTTTTGGACTTTAGGATGGTATCTTGGAAGAGATGGATAAGGATAGGAGGCAAATAGGTGGATTTAGAAGACATGCAATAAGGACATGGATGAAGGACTCAAGCATCAAGTTCCATACGAGGTATTAAGAGCCCATGTTTGAAGCGACTATTGGATGTTAGTACAACCTTATTAGGATAAATGCATTATGCAAGAGGATGAATTAGAGGGATTTGAAAGGGGAGATACATGGGATAATGGATGAGATGTTGCGAAGGGTATGGATGGAATGATGGGGTGGATATGTGATGGGGAGATGCGTTCAGGACCAACATTGGCACATGTGGTGGTGGATGTGGAAAAATGAGAGGATTAAGGGATGGAGAATGTGGGGATAATGGAGGAGATGGAATGGTGAATTTCGGGACATAGGGACCCAAGACAGATGTAGGAGATGAAAGGGGTGTATGATTAGCTTGTGGATTAGCGACTTTGGATGTTCTTACTAATTTTTCATGTGATGGCATTGCATCTTTTTTCTTTGGGATCCACATGGTTTTGATCTTTGCTTTGGTGGGCCTTTGTGGCCTACAGATTTTATTTAGATTTAGATTTTTCTTCTCTTCACCATGTATTTTAGAGGGGACATGGGGAGCCGTAAATTCATGTGGATGCTTAAGACCAAAAGCACACTTGGATGGCTTAGCATAGAGTTGATGATCTTCAATTATTTGTAATGCTTGATCCACATGTTGCAAATTTTCTTCCCAAGTTTTGCTATAAATCAATATATCATCAAAGAATACTAACATAAACTTTATAAATAACTTCTTAAAAATGGAATTAATCAAACTTTGGAATTTAGATGGTGCATTGGTAAGACTGAGTGGCATCACCAAAAATTCATAATGACCCTCATGAGTCTGAAATGTTGTCTTACAAATATCTTCCTCAATCCAAATTTGGTGATAACCAGATCTAACACTAGTACACAAACAACAATATATGACTAAATAAACTACTAAAAATTGCATATAAATGACTAACTTTAGTCACGTGACTATTAGCGGTTTATTTGTAGTCATTTATAAAACCACTAAATTTATGATTAAACAATTTTAGTCATTTATTTAGTCATTGATTTTAGTCATTGATTTGGTCATTGATTTGGTCGTTGATTTAGTCATTAATTTTAGTCACGTGACTATTTTAGTAGTTGATTTGTAGTCATTTATAACACCACCAAATTTATGACTAAACTATTTCAGTCATTTATTTAGCCATTGATTTGGTCATTGATTTAGTCCTTAATTTAGTCATGGTAGTGATTTGTTTAGTCATATATTTAATAATTGATTGTTGTTAATTGGTCATTTATTTAGTCATGGTAGTCATTTATTTAGTTATATATTTAGTCATTACTTTAGTCATATATTTTAGTCATTAATTTAGTCATATATTTAGTCATATATTTAATCATTAATTTAGTTATTAATTTAGTCATATATTTAGTCATTAATTTAGTCATTACTTTATTCATATATTTAGTCAT